>APFE030193519.1:0-25556 GCA_000404065.3 Pinus taeda
TCTTCAAATAGTGTGGTAAAAAAAATACACCAAGAAAGTGGGCAAGTCCCTTATCATTCTTGTTCTTTATGTTGATGATCTTATCCTCGCTAGTAGTGATCCCAACCTTATCAACCATGTGAAGTCCAACCTTAAAAAGAAGTTTGAAATGATAGACTTAGGAGACTTGCATTATTTTCTTGGTCTTCAAGTCTTGCAATCCAAGGAAGGTATTTCCCTTTCCCAATCCAAGTATGCTTGTGATCTTCTACTCCATTTTCACATGGAAGACTGTAAGCTAGCTCCTTCTCCCTTCCAGTCTAGAGCCAAACTTTCAGTCACTTGTATTTCCCCTGAAGTTGATGCTACCTTATACCATCAACCTATAGGAAAACTTTTGTATCTAACCCATACTCATCCTGACCTTTCCTTTGCTATTGACCTTGTTGCTCGGTTTATGAAAAACCCATGTGAAAGTCATTGGAAAGCAACTAAAAGAATACTTCATTATGTTCGAGGTAAAATTCAATTTGGAATTCATTACAGTGCCGAAGAATCTCCTCTATTGGTTGGTTTCGCTGATTCCAATTAGGCTGGTGACCCTGATGATCGGAAGTCTATTGCAGGTTATGTGTTCACTCTTGCTTCAGGAGCTATTACATGGGCTTGTAAGAAACAAGGTGCCATTTCTCTTTCTTCAACAGAAGAAAGGTATCGTGGTGTCGTAGAAGCTAGTAAGGAAGCCTTGTTGCTTGATTAGATCCTATCAAAGTTTGGCTTTCAGCAGCAACATCCGACTACACTTTGGTGTGATAATAAAAGTTCCATTAAACTATGCAAACACCCAATCCAACATCAGCGTAGAAAACACATTGAACGGCACATGCACTTCATCAAAAAGCTCATTCATTACCATGTTCTTGAAGTGCAATATTGTTCAACAGATGATCAAGTTGCAGACATCTTTTCAAGGCTCTCACAGAGGCGAAGTTTACTAAACTTCAACTTATGGTTGGAGTTCAGGAAGTTGTCACTAAGGGGGGATAGGCTCTAGTGCCTCCTTCCTTCTCCTATTGTGTCATATTTGTAAATCCTTCAATCATATCCCAAGTTGTTCTTAGCAGGGGATGTTAGGATATTCCAACACATAGGAAATAGTTAAGTATAACTTGGTCTTATGTAGAGTTAGGTAAAGTGTGTTTCTTTACTATGTACTTTTGTAACTTACAATCCAACAGTCACATATGTAATGATCCGACGGTTCATTCTCTCCTCGGTATTACCGACACTTGATCTGTGGCTTAACACCCAATTAGTCCATGATCTCTCTTTAAAGAGCATGGAGGGTCATTTGTAGGTTAACTTTTCATGAGATAAGCTTATGTAAAATTTCATTCTTTTATTAATAAATTGCATGAAGTGGTCGCGTTGGCTCAGGTCGTGGACTGTTTCCCTCTTTGAGGGTTTTAACCACGTCAAAAATACTCTTGTATTGATCTATGATCTATTTGTCAGCAGCGTCCTTTGGTGTTCTGTCTGAGGAACCTACCCTATAAATTCCTACACAAAAATTAGGAATATTAATTATAAAATTACAAGACAAGACATGGAATTAAGAAGACTGATTCTCGAGTGCATGACAATCCTTCAAACACTGACTACAACATCATAAATTATCAAGGTCTAGGATATTTTCAAAGAGTAAAACTAATGTCTAGGAGTTAACACCACAACAAGAAAGTTGAATCTCCATATGCATAGCTTTAAAGGATGGTATCTACCTTCTACCTTTTATAGAAAGTGGAGTGAAAATTCTTTTACATTTTCTAAATGAATTTATGTTTTGTTTGTTTTTCAATGTGTAGGAAGCTAGATGATAGAAGTAAATCAGTGTCATTGATTCAGAAAACTATCACATGATCTACTTTTGAAAATTGAAATATTTTTTTCAAGTTTTATAAAGACCCCCCACACCCCTTGAGTCTGTGTTATGAAACCAACTCACAAAAATATAGGAAAGATAGTTGAACACCTTAGAATTTAGCCTCTTCAAGGGGGCAACCTCCTTTACATTACACAAATAAACAATTATTTGATGATTCAAATGAAAAAACCTCCTTTCTGTATATACGAGCCTAAGGAGTCACAATACAACCTAGCCGACCTAACAATAATAATATAAAGCCACAAAAGCAACAATACAGGGATTCTATGGAGTACAATAATAATAATATGGGGACAATAGGGGCACAACAACATTGATAAGGGATACAACTAAAATAGTAATGGGGTAATCACTAGTATTATAGGGACCTGACATGCCCCTCTACTTCAAAAAAGTGTTGTCCTCAATTGTTGAGTAGTTCTAGATGCTTCTGTATAAAATTCTCATCCTCCCATGTGGAATCTTCAGTGGATAAGTTCTTCCACTTGATGAGAAACTCCGAAATTGATCGATTTTGTAGCTTTCGAGTTCTTGTTTCTGTGATTCCGTCTGGTTCCAATATAATTTTTCCTTCCTCGTCAAGTTCTAGCAATGTTGTTTGAATTATGATCTTATCACCTATAACCTTCTTTAGACATGAAACATGGAAAAATAGGTGCACTTGAGAAGTTGCAGGGCACTCCAATTTGTATGCCATCATACCAATCTTTTGCAACACCTTGTACCAACCATAGTACTTTGGTGATAATTTATTACCCTTCTTAGCTTGCTTGAGGGACATTTTTTTATATGGTTGTAGCCGTAGGAATACCCAATCACCTACATCAAAACTTCTTTCACTATGATGTTGATCTTCCTGTTCTTTCATTCTATTCCGTGCCGACACGAGGTTCTCCTTTAAGAGTTGGAGGACTTCTTGTTGATGTTCGATGTGATGTTCAAATGCTTGAACCTTAGAATTTTCTCTTAAATATGATGTGATGGATGATGGCTGATATCCATAAAGTGCCATAAATGGGGTCATTTTTGTTGTTGTATGGAAGGAAGTGTTATACGACCATTCAACCAGAGCCAACCATTTGACCCATTGTATCTGTTTATCAGATACAAAGCAACAAATATGTCCTTCCAAACATTTGTTTACTATCTCAAGTTGCCCATGAGATTGAGGATGATAGGATGAGCTATGAGCTAACTGAGCACCAAGACAAGAAAATAATTTTGTCCAAAAATTTCCAGTCAAAATGGGATCTCTATCACTTACAATAATCTTTGGATTTCCATGTAGCTTTCGAATTGTTTCCATAAATGTAATAGAAATTGTACTGGCTTTAAATGGATGTGATAATGGACAAAAGTGTTCATACTTGGTAAGTTTGTCAACTACCACCATGATGACACTCTTTCCCTCAAACTTGGGTAAAACTATGATAAAATCAATTGGAACCTCCTCCCAACATTGGCTTGGAATGGATAAAGGTTGTAATAGACCCGGGGTCTTAATTGTTTCCACTTTATTTTGTTGGCAAACCAAACATTCTGCCACGAACTTTTGAATATTTGATTTAAGGCCATCCCAAAAAAATTCCTTCTTAACACTATGGTAAGTTTTTGTTTGAAGTGTGCAATTCCATAGGAATCTTTTGTTTGAGTTGGGAATTCTTACAAAGGTATAAGCGATATTTGTACCATAACGAATCATTTTTCCAGCTAAATGTATCAGACGTATTGGAATCTTGTTGTAACTTTCGAATAAGTGCCCACACTTCTTCATCATTCTTCCATTCCTCCCTTACTTCGTTTATCCAATTTGATTGGATATAGAAGTGGTGAACAACAATGCTTCCATCTCCTCATCCTTTCCTAAGAGTGCATCTACAACCACATTTTTCTTCCCTTTTTTGTAGATGATTTCAAAGTCATAACCCAACATCTTTGTGACCCACTTTCGTTGCTCTTCAGAGGATAATCTTTGTTCTAAGAAGTATTTAAGGTTATCATGATCCATTTTTATCTGAAGTGTCTTCCCATTAGGTTGGGTCACAATTTCTTAAGTGCATGTAGTATTGCCAACATTTCCTTCTCATAAATAGCTTTCTAAAAAACCTTTCCCTTGATTGGACAACTTTAAAAGGCAATGGGTCTTTCATATTGCATTAAAGCAACACGAATTCCATTTCCTTAAGCATCATATTCCATAATAAAGGTTTTTGTGAAGTCTGGTGTAGCTAAGACTGCTGCTTGGCAATTTCCTCTTTAAGATGTTCGAAGGCCTTTGTTGCTTCTGGAGTCCATGAAAATGCATCTTTCTTCAATAATGTTGTTAGAGGTGCTGCTATTCTCCCATAATTCTTCAAAAACTTGTGATAATACCCTGTCAACCCGAGAAATCGTTGCAGATGCTTTATGGATGTGGGGATTTTCCATCCCTTAATGGCTTTAATTTTGCTAGGGTCTACCTTAACTCCTTCATGAGATACAATATAACCCAGATATTCCACCTCTTGTACTCCAAAGAAACATTTGAATCTTTTTGCATATAATTGTTTCTCCTCCAATAGTTGTAGAACCTTATCAGCATGTTCAATATGATCCTTCCAAGACTTGCTATAGAATTGTATATCATCAAAAAATACTAACACAAATTTTCTAAGGAAGGATTTGAAAATGGAATTCATCAAACATTGAAATTTTGAAGGTGCACTGGTAAGGCCAAAATGCATGACCAAAAATTCATAATGACCCTCATGAGTTCTAAATGTTGTTTTCAGAATGTCTTTAGTCTTCATTTTGATTTGATGATATCCTGAAGGAAGATCCAACTTGGTGAAGTAAATTGATCCATGCAATACATCTAGTAATTCATCAATGATAGGAATGGGAAACTTATCTTTAATAGTGAGCTTGTTGAGCTCCCTATAATTTGGAAACATGCACTATCATCCATCCTTCTTGTGCACCAATAATACTAAAGCAAAGAAAGAACTTTGACTAGGTTGAATATACCAACCTCTAGCATTTCTGCAACCATACATTCAATTTCACTCTTTTGGGCATAGGGATATCTGTAGAGCCTAATGTTTGTAGGAACACTTCCTGGAATTAGATGAATAGCATGATCATAATCAAAAATAGGTGGGAGACCTTTGGGAGTCTAAAATACCTTGGGATGATTATCCAAGACATTTTGGAAACCTAGAGAAATAGATGATTCTAATGTAGAAACATCTAGCGAACATAATTGTGCAATTACACCTCTTTGTTGCTTTTTTAGAAGCTTTGTCATACCATTAGAGCTTATTATCTTTCTCGGTTTCCCTACAATACACCTTAATTCATCTTCCTTTCCTTCCATGAAAATTAAAAGCTATTGTACCCAAGGATTATATCCATTGGACTCCTAGTACAACATCAACACCTCCCATTGGAATGGAAAACATTGGGCTAGTCGATACATATCCTCCCATGGATAGCATGATATTATGGCAGTTTCCATAGCAATTTATCATTCCTCCATTTGCAATCATCACTTGATACTCCGGTGCTAGATATAGGAAGAAATTCAATTCTTTTGCTATCTTACAATGAATAAAATTGTGGGTACTTTCTTAATCAATCAACACTATTACCTTTTTCTTCTTGATTTGTCCTTCTATCTTGATAGTTTGAGGAGTGGTAATTCCAGCCAATGCATTACAAGATATGGTCGGATTCATTTCTTCTTTATCTAGGCCTTTTTCCTGGAGTATATCCTCTTCTTTTGACCTTTCTTGCTCCTTTTCTTTTTCCTCTTCACAATCTATGTAGAATAATTTCTTCTCATCACGCTTATGACCTGTAGTGTCTTTGCTATCACAACTGTAACAAAGCCCTTTTGCTCTTTTTTCTTTCAATTTTTGTGGTGTCAACCTTCTAGGTTGTGGAAGACTAGGGGCAAGAACACTTCCATTTTTGTAGTTGTGAGTGGTATGCTTCCGAGTTGCCATAATTTTGCTTTCCATTTTTCTTGCTAACCTGAATCCCTTCTCTATTGAATCAGGTTCCCAAAGGTGAACATCATGTTGGATATTATCCTTTAAAGTCCCTATGAACACATCAATCCTATGATCCTTTGGAATATTTTTTACCTTTACGTTCAATTTTTGGAACTCCTCAATCTGCTTCATTATTGAACTCTTTTGTTTGAGACTTGTCAATTGGCTAAAAAAAGTGTTTCTTTTTGTATCCTCATAATGTGCTTTCAATTCTTCTGTGAAAATTGCCCAAGTGATAATTTGTTTGCGAGAGCAAAGCCATTGATACCATACAAACTTATTTGGTTCCAAATATAAAGTTGAAATACGTACCTTTTCTGTGTTTTTCACATTATTGAGATCGAAAAATTGCTCCATCCGTAATATCCATGTTGCAGGATCCTTTCCATCAAACTTCTTCATATCGATTTTTGGAATATGGTGGGTATTTTATCCAAAATTAGAGTCTATGAAATCATGATTAGCATTTCTTTTGTTCTCATCATGAATTTCCTTTACTACCCTTTCACCATAAGTAAGCATTTCTTGTAGAAAGTTTGTTAAATTTGTCTTCAAATTTGTCTTCAAATCTTCCATGCCTACCTTCAAATCTTCCATGTCTGTCTTCAAATCTATCTGCAAATCATCCATCTTAGCTTCCATGTCATTCATCTTAGCTTCTATCCTTTCTTTAAACCATCCATCTTAGCTTCTACATCTTTATTTAAACCATCCATCTTAGATTTTGTTCCTTTTTGTGCAAGTGACACTTGTTGCACTTGGTGTCGTATTTTTGATATATCATGTTGCATTTCTTCCTCTTCTTCATGAGTCATGCTAGAAATTTCAGGTTTCTTACTAGGTGTTTGCATTTTCTTTCCTCGAGGCATCAATTATTGATAAGAATGCATTACTATGCCCTTTGAATTCCTTCAAAATAATTTTTCAAACCAAGCTTATGCAAAAATTAAAAAAACTACACAACTTTTTTCACTTTGTAGGATCTTGAAATTGAATCTGATGTATCTTTGTAATTTTAGATCATCTAGTTTTGAAATTGTGATCTATGGTAGCCCTCTACATCCTCTTTCCAATGCCGCCAGACTAGTCTAAATTGGATTCTCTAGGGAAGAGTTATGCCAAATCTCCCACAGTGACCTGATTATAAACTAGTTCAATAGAGCAAAATTGTACGACATGCCACGAGTCACTGTTTCGACCTTTGGCTGTAAAAAAATATATATACAAGAAACAAATTTTGTACTCTTTCTATACCTTATTATGAAATCTGGATCCAATTCTCAGATAGAAATTTATGATGATTTTCCGCCGGTCACCTTTTTGGAATGTAACTCACGAGTCTGCAAAACGACCAAATTCCTCAAATCATATCTCCACAAATATAGTGTAAAAAGATCTGTAATTTGGATCTGAGGTTCAGTGTGATTTCATCTCAAATGTGATTTTTTTTTGCTTTTGAAACATCATAGAAAAAAAGTTATAGCGAAAATGCCATGATGAACTATTTGGAGTAGAGAAACCCTAAAATCCAATGCTCTGATACCAAATGTTATGAAACCAGCTCACAAAAAGATAGCGAAGATAGTTGAATGAATTCTACCTCTAAGAGGGGCAACCTCCTTTAAATTACACAAATGAAAAATTCTTGGATGATTCAAATGAAAAAACCTTCTTTCTATATATAGGAGCCTAAGGAGTCACAATATAACTCAGCTGACCTAACAATAATAAGATAAAGCCACAAGAATAACAGTAGAGGGATCCTGTGGGGCACAGTTATAACAATATGGGTACAATAGGGCACAAAAATATTATTAAGGGATACAACTACAATAGTAATGGGGTAATCACTAGTATTATAGGGACCTAACAGTTTGCGTTAAACATGATCTTGTACATCAATCTATTCTTAGAGTGACTATATTTAGCGAATGCTCTAATCTCATTTATCACCATATGGGACTCAAGAATGAACTAAAACAAGGCCAGTGTATAGGATTTTTTCAAGTTTTTTAATGTTTGATATTTGGAGTCTTGAGTATACTACAACAAATGTTATTGATTTACCAAAGAAGAAGAAAATAATTTTATTGATGCACTTAAGCAAGATGTTTGGTAGGGTTTACATTTATTTAGCAAAGGAGGAAATCGTTTCATTGATGCACCTCAATAAGTAGGTTGGTGGGCTACATTGGCCAAATGTTCATGTTCCTGTTCCAAAGAGGTGGTTGATGCAATTTATGAGATGGAAAATCTAATGGATTTCTAGCTAGAGAAATGTATTTTGATTGAAAATGTGTATTTGGTCTATTGTTTTAAATACCAATGAACATTTTAATTCTAAACCTTGTGTAGTGTTACCGAGGTTGTAATGGAGTTACCTAAAGGATTCTTTTTAATATCAGTTATTGACTGAACTTTGTACCTATAGCCTTTTTAATTAGTATGGTGTCTTCTGACATCCTTTCAGTAACCTCTCATGTTGATGTCTCATATTAAAAAAATGCAATGTCTTGTCATAGAATAGTTTTCAGGTAGACACTTTTGATAAATCAACCTACCTTTCCCCCATGCACAAACAAAAAAACCACCTCTGCGAAGAAAAATTTAGGAAGTTAAATGTTACAATACCATAATGTACAAGTAAAATTAAATTTTGTTTTGATGCCCATTTAACTGCCTTGTTATAATTGAAATTCACTAAAAAAGAAAAAGCAAACTATAGTGATTGAAACAATAATCATGACCATAAAAGGATCAAAACATAAGGTGACTTCGCGCATTTTGTGATAATGATGAAAGTTTTTTTGTTACATAGAATGTAAGTTATGGTATTTGGTAGTGTATGGCAATTATTTGGTAATTGGTACTATGGTCAAATTGGTAATGAATTATTTAAAAGTATCTTAATTTATTCATTATGTGAAAATATCTTGAAAGAGTAAAAAGCAAGCCACTTGTAGTTTGAATTGGAATACAAATAATTTTTTACATTGAGGGTTTGAAGATGGATTATGGTTTTAATTTGCATTAACTTATTTATTTTGGTTCATTTTCTCCATCATCAAGCATACAACTAGAACAACAACATGGAATTATGGAGTTCTAGTGAGGATACATGCATACAAATTCTAGAAGCATGTGGCAGGCCCCCTTGTGCTTAGTGAGGCCTGATAAAAAATCTAGCCAAACTGTTAAGCTTCCTCATTTTTTCTTCATTGTTAACCAATACAACTATGGAGATTCAACTTAAATAATGTGGCTTGATTTTTTTCTTGGTTGATTTCATTGTTATATGATATTTTCCTTTCCATCATGCAGTATTGTTTTTTTCTTAAGCACGAGTAGTGCCTTCTATTTCATTACAAGAAGTATAATTTACACAATTTACACCAATCCACCCAACGCAGTGGTAAAGGGCTTGCAAGGATCAGACTCGACAGAACCCAAGATGTCAAACCCCCAAAAATTACCTTCCTCTCCAACGCTAACTCACAAAAATAAACCACGGGACCCACAAGTTCCGCAGACAATACCCTCAAAATCCACGTCATGAGCAGTCTAATCCTATCTTGAAATCTCGACCATCTAAAATTCTCAATAGATAAAGAAGAAACTTGAAGGATAATCCTCAACCCTCACAAAACCTTTCTATTAATTCTGACCAATGATCTGCTTGATCCCATCGGACGGCTGAACTATAACATCGCATAGCCAAAGTGATCACTCTTTAACATACAGTGACAGTGGTTTTCAGACCCTGTGCTCATCTATGTGTCAAGATTTGTATGGAATCGCTCCCCAAAGTTCAAAATTGGCTTCAATATGTAAGAGGTGCGATCGCACCTAAACCACTTTGGAAGTGGTTTAGTGACCCGCCACTGAAACTTGTAAAAAGTTTCCCATTGACTATTTTTCCAATATTTCTCCCTACTGAAAGAGATAACCCTACTCCTGACCTCGGGACTGTGCATGGAAGAGATTCCCCCAGAAGCAGAGGCCAACTCTGATCGATCTTCCTTCATAGTGTTGACAGACCTGGAAATAGAAGCATGCCAAAAACCAATCATTACGAATTAGCTTCCAGTGTTTTGTTCCTATACACCTCTTTGTCCTCTTCCTCCAAAATATAGCAGAGCTCTTTTAAGTTGCTCGGTGGCATTGCAGGTCAATCCATCGAAACTCTGTTATCCTTACACCTCACACCTTGATTGGCTAGAATATCAGCCAACTTGTTGGGTTTTCGATGCACATGGATGTATCTAAGAGTGCGCAATCCGTGAAGATGTCCCTAAATTTTTTGGAGAACCTGTATTAGCCTCCAATGTTTTGAAACTTTCTTCGGACCTGTTCCATGACTAATTCTTTTGGCTGCATTGATGACTAACACTGAATCAACTTCTATTATTACATTTTGGCAATTGTTCTGTTTTAGAAATTTTAGGCCTTTTTCCAAAGCCATTAATTCAGCCATGTTGTTGGTGGCTTTTCCTAGATGCCCATAGAAGAGGGAGATAATGCTTCCATTTTCATCCCTAAGTTCCCCTCCAAAGCCTACTATGCCCAAATTTCCCTTCGAAGCCCCATCAATATTATACTTTAAAAATCCTTCCGGGGGAGGATTCCAGAACTCCTTACCTAGTTCCCTCATGTTTATTTTCCTGTCTATACCTTGTAGACATAGCCCCTGCATGCCTAAATACATGAGAATTGAAAACTCTGCATTTGAGGGAGGATTCTTAGGGAGATCCCTAACTGTAGTGCTGACTATCTCCTTAAGTTGTTTTAAGATTTTCTCCAACATTCGAAGAGTGGACCTCTTCTCTTCTTTGAATATTCTTATGTTGTACTCTTTCCACACATTCCATATGATGAAACTTGGTAACAGAACCAAGGCTGAGTTAAGAACTTCATATTCTGAGAAATTATTCCTCCAATCGGTCAAGGTATTTGTGATGTTGTCTTTGTATCTATCCGACTATCTAAATATTTTGGTAAAGAAATCGCATAACGTGGAAGTGAAAATGCAGCTATTGATAAGATGTTTGAAGGTCTCCTATTGGACTTCGCAGAGCTGGCATATGGAGGGTCCCAGAATACCTTTATTCCTGGTATTATCCTAGGTTAAGATTTTTCTATGGTGAACTAGCCACATAAAGAGTTTGATCTTCATCCAGCCCTTGTGCCTCCATAGCTTCTACCAAGTTCTATCTGTAGCTTGGGATTCCATCCCAAGGTTAATCCCTTTTGCTTCCTTAATGTTAAAGTTTCCATCGTTGCTAATGCCCCATCTTAGTTCATCTTGGCCTTCAATAACTAGTATCATCCTCTAATCCAACAACCTCTTAAGGGTCTCTTATTTTCTATTCAGGGTTCTATTATCTTAAACTTCTATTTCCTTCCATGTTCTCCATTTTTCTGTGTTGTGAGAAAGCTCCCAAAAGTCCTCAACTTTCCTTAATATTTGGTTTTATGTCTCCTTTTTGAGGCTCGTAAACTCTTTTGTCAAAGGAGTTGGTTCTTGTTTCCATTTGTCCTCCCAGAATAGTGCCAAATCTACATTTTTGATTTCCTAGAAACAATTTTTTTGGACAACCTCTCTATTCTCCCAGGCCTTATTCCATATGGGCGAGCCCTTTATATATCCATACATTCTTATGATATCGTGAGGAAGCTAGGAACTAGCATATTTTTCCTTCCAGATGTTTGCCGATTGAGCATTAGGATCCTTAACCCATCTCCACCAAAGTTTGGCCACAAGAACCTTACTTAGAATCTCTATATCATCCAATCTGAGGCCGCCTTGTTTGTTGAGTTTACAAATCTTATCCCATGAGACTAAGCTCATTTTTTGCTTGTTTCTTCTTTTCCCTAGAGAAAATATTTTTGGATGTTTCTAAACTTCTATACAACTCCTTTTGGCGTTGGGAGAGCTGATAACATGAAGACATGGATAGCTTGTAGCACTGCCTTTGTTAGAACCAGTCTACCTGCTAGATTTAGAGACCTGTTTGGCCATTTCCTGACCTTGTCTTGCATTTTGATGATTAACAGTTCCCATATGCTTTTGAGCATAGGTTTAGTCGTTAGAGGAACTCCCAAATACTGAGAGGGGAGAGAGTCTCTTTGAAATCCAAGGATTCTAGAAACATTTTTCTGGATGGCTATATGTGTATTAAAGAAAAAAAATTGATTTGGAAAGATTAACTTCCATACCTGAAGCCGAACCAAAGTCTTCCAAAATTTGTTTGTAAGCTAGTGCTTCTTTGACTATGGGAATCCCTTGTAACATTGTATCATCTACAAACTATTGATGCATCAGTGCTTGTCCATTCTCCAAAAGTTGTATTCCTTGAATTTTTCCAGTAGCTCTAGCATATTTGATGGACCACCCCAGTCCTTCCATCATGAGGATGAAGAGAAAAGGCGAGAGCAGATCTCCCTGTCTAAGACCTCAAGAAGGAAAAAAAAGTTATGAGGGAGAGCCATTAATTAAAATTGAAAAGCTGGAGGAAGTCACCAGGGCCATGACCCATCTAATCCAATTATGGTCAAAACCAAACGCACCAAGTACTTTCTTGATTTATGTCCAACTTACTTTATCATAAGATTTGGTAATGTCCAATTGCATTATCATGCCTGATTTCTTTTCACTGGTTAAGAGTGTACCACCTCGTGTGCTTGTATGATGTTTTCTATAATTTGTCTGCCCTCCACATAACCTGATTGTTCCCCAGAAACTAGCGAAGGCAATAGAGGTTTGAGTCTATTTGCCACAACTTTGGAAATTATCTTATAAACAATGTTGCATAAAGCTATAGCTTTGTACTTCTCTGGAGTTTGTGCATTATCCTGCTTTGGAATAAGGGAGATAAAGGAGGTATTGAGGGCCCTCAAAATGGTTTTGTTAAGCCAGGAGTCTTCCATAACCCTTATAATATCCTCTTTGACAATACTCCAACAAGCTTTGAAGAAATATACATTGAAACCATCCGGACCCGGAGCCTTACCATTTTTCATTTCCTTGAGGACCTTACAGACCTCCTTTTCGGTAACCTGTCTCTTGAGATTACCATTATCCTCTCTAGACACCAGCTTGGAGATATGCTTTATGAGGTCATTGATGAAATTATCCCTGTCTAAAGTGTTTTCATGAACAATACCTCGAAAGTGCTTAACTAACACCGCTTCTATCTTCTCATGAGATTGATGTATTTTCCCTTCCCCATCCTTGATCGAAGAGATTCTGTTGTAAGTCCTATTTGCTATAGTGGATTTATGGAAAAATCTAGTATTTATCTCTCCTTCTTTTAGCCATTGAAATCTTGATTTCTGTTTCCAAAAAATTTCCTCTTGATGGCACGGCTTTCCCACTCCTGGTGATGTTTCTCAACTTGGTCATTTTTGTCCTTGTCAAAAACTTCCTTCATAAAAGCTTATTGAGCTCCATTATTTTATTTTCCACCTCTTTCTTTCGTGCAAAAATAATACTAAATTCATTCTTATTCCAAGCTTTAAGCTTCAGTTTGATGTACTTTAATCTTTTGTGAAGCAGGAACATTGTTGATCCTTGGGTTTCCAGATCCTCGACCCATCATTCTTTGATATTACTAAGGAATTCTAGGTGAGGAAGCCACATATTTTCAAATCTAAAAGGTCTATTTCTTGGGGTGCCTATTCCCTTGATTTCCATTTGAACCAGCTAGTGATATGACCCTCCGAAGGGAAGAATTCCATTTATTATTTCCTTATCTATAAGCATGAGATCCTCAGAGATCATGAATCCATCTAACTTGGGAGCGCTACTTGAGAGTAACCTCCTTGTTTATTGTTCCAAGTGCAGCGTCCATTATTTGTCTCAATATCAACAAGGTTCATGTTTCCTGAAAAGATTTGGAAGGTTAATAATCTTTATTTAGAGTTCTTGTGCCTCATTTTTTCTTTGATAGAGATCTAATCATATTGAAGTCTCCTCCTAGGACCCAAGGTAGTCCTGCATGTCTGGATCTTAGATCCATCACGGAGCCTATGAACTTGATTTTGTCATCTAACCTTTGAGGGCCATAAACATTCGCGACTAGGTAAGTGTCCCTATCTCCTACTGGTTGTATAACAACTGATAAATATTCCTTTATGCCTTCACATCAATTATAACAATTTTTTGGGGATTCCAGAAAGTGAAGGTGCCCCGTGCTGTATTTTCTACTTTAACTTCAAGAAACTCAAATCTAATGAGCCATTTACTATGGATTTGCCTTAGTTTCTAAATGGAACATTTTGTCTCTTGGAAAAAAATAATGTTCGGAGTTGCATGTTTCATTCTATTATTCATCATTCTATGTTTTCTCTTGCTACAAGGACCTCTAATGTTCCAATTTTTCAACTTCACACTTAAATATTGGTAAGGGAGTAATTGGTTAGGTATTTCATCTTACCTGAGTTCACCATAAGTTTTCCACATTCCATCAGTAGCTCATTTTGTTTTTTCTGACCTCTTTTTTTCCCTGGATTTCTCGGTGCTAACCTTGTACTCATTTTCGCTACTTTCATCTCATCACTCCTCTGTCTTTCAATGTTCTTTACTCCCTATAAACCCTTTTCCTGGGTTTTCCATAAGAATAGATGTTGTATCTGATTGGGCTCTTCTTGTGGTAGTGATTCTACCCCTCTAGTAGTTCCGTGAGCCAAGAATCCTTCTAGATCTAGGTTTTCTCTGTTTAGAATCTCCTGAAGCTCCTTGTCCTCCATATCGATATCACTCTGGGTCATATCCTAATACATTTCCAGCTCTGATTCATTTAGCATAAGCCCCTTCTGTTTTTCATTTTTCTGTGTCTTATCTCTTTCTTTATTCTTTTCCTTCTTCTCATTATCTTCATTCATAGCTTGATCTTCTACTATTATTTCTTACTCCTCTTCAATAGCTTGGAAGTAGTTTTGGCAACCCATTTTATCTTCATGATGATGTTGATTTGTCCCTTTTTTATGCTTTTTCCATTATGAACTAATTTGTTAAAGCTTTCTGTGCTTTTCTTTGTGTTCATCTTGCTTCTGTTCTCTGCTAGACTGAGGGGGCAATCTCTTAGAAGGTGACCATTTTCATTGCATCTATGACATCTAAAAGTAATATGTTCATAGTCTACTGTTTTCACCCATTCCTCATCAAAAACCTCCAAGATGACTTCATCTGCGAGAGCTCTAGATAAATCCATTTCAACACAGATCCTAGCAAAAGAAGTGTATTTTCCCCTCCTTTTGGCTTCAGAGGCTTTTATAAATCTTCTTAATTTATTGCCTATGGCCGCAAGGGAATCGACTTGCGAATAGTGAAGAGTAAGAGAATAGAGTCTAACCCAAACTAGAACCAAAGTAAAGGTTTCCTTCTTTCATACAAAGTTCATCGTCGAAGGTATCATATAGAGCCCTGTTGCTGCATAGAATTAGGGCTCGTCTTCAAACACACTGTCCTTATCTTCAATGTTGGACACCATAGTGAAAAAACCTTTGGAACCTAGATGTAGATCAATGCTACCTTTGGGCTTCCAGTGGTATCCTATCCATGTTTCTAAAGCTTTTTCAGTGGGCCATAGCCCCATAAATTTGCATATGATTGCATAAGTTTGCATGTGCTCTCTGTGCTCCTGCAGCGCTGGATTATTTAAAACTACTCTAGGAGTAATTTCAACTCTGGGTTTGCATTGACTCTTTTGATTTTTGTCTTTTGTTTCCTATATTTTGTCATTTTCTTCCTTGTCTTTTGTGCCATCCTTCTGCTTCACTTTGGTGTTTTCTAATTCCTTTTCATTATTATTTCTACCTTCCCCCACCTCACCATTTCCTTTCTCCAAAGACCTCTTACCCTTGTTGGCCACTTCTTCCTTGTAGGAGGGAGTGGATCTCCCTCCTTTGTATCGATCCATGGTGAGAAACTCGCTTCCGAAGTCATGAACCTTGGTCCCCTCTACCTCTGCTCCGTCACCTACTCTTTCATCATCATGCAATATTGTTGTCTACAAGGCCTTCTATACAAAATTTAAAGGTTTTTTTGATCACATGGTGGTTTCCATTGAGCGAGTTTGATGCTTCTTGATAATCCTTAATTCAGATTGAGGTTCATAGACAATATAATTGTGGTATTGAGATTTAGGCAAGAGGTGTGCTAAATTTTGGATCAAAGAGACAAAATATTGTCATAGATGTAAAAATTGCCATGCCTTGTTTACAGGCTGTTGAAGATGGTGTAGACATTTTGAACCTTTTTTCAGACCAAATTCTCCAACTTTAAGTGTTATAGTGCTACATTTTTCAATCCTTTTCATGTTTCCCTTCTTTCTACTATCAAAGTAGAGGTTTTTGTAGAACAAACTAAGTAAATGGTGGTCCATAGCTCAAAATAATGGTATGTTTAGTCCATCGATAACTTCTGTAGAAGCTGGTGTAGATGATTATAACTACAAAACAACACTAGCATCCACTAATTGTTGTAGACAATTCCTAACATATGCAAATGGATACTATGTGCAACCTCGACATGCAAAGGTCAGTATTATTCTCTCATTATAGGACTTGGTGCAATGCTAAATTATTTCTATGTGATATCTAGTCTGACTTCGAAAACACCGAAGCTTTTATCAAGACTATGATTTAGGGTAGCATTCCTGTTTGTGGATATTCATACAACTTTGAATATGGTGCTACATGTGTAAGACACATATCATAAATTGTAAAGATTTTAGATGCAGCTAGGTTCATCTTGGCTGTGGAGTTTCCATCTCGAGGAGCTAAATTTGATTCAATTCCAATGGGAATTATAGGAATTATTATCAAAGAAGTAGTTCAAACATAGGTATAATTTAAAATATCAACATTTTGGAGTTTAACTATTACATGTTTTTCTTGGACTCCGTAGAAAATATTTTCTAGCAGTTTTCTTTTGAACGAGGGAAATATTCTCTCAAGGTCAAATAGTTGATCCATTTAACACAATCATTAGTGTTTTTTAGCAGACCAATGTTTTTATATATTTTTGAGTGTTTTTTTGTTTTCGGATAAAGGTTATTGTAGATTATGGACTTTCACCTTGATACCACTATGTTTTATTTTTTTAGTTGTAAGAGCTAAATAGAGTGGAGAAGATACCTTCTCAATTTTCAATTTCTCAGTTAATATATTTAAATATTTATTTCAATTTTGAAATGTTGTAACCACATCATTTATTTTTTTAATTTGGTGAGTAAGACTAATACCTCTACAATTATGTCTTTGTAGTACATAAGGAATTTCATCCTCTAGCATGTTAATATGACACAAGGATTTCTAGTTCTCTGTGGCCTGTCTAATCCTGTAGATTAATATAGGAGGAAATTTTTCATTGTGTTACCTATTATGAAAACATGACAAATTTAGTTTGAGTCCAGTAGTTTATGAGTAACTCCCAACTTACAACTTTGATTATTTCTATCACACAAAAACTAGATCAAGAGTGAAAAGTGTGCTTGAGAAATCTAAACTTTTTGGTACTCTATTCCTTATTATTTCTCTAGTTGGAATATGCATGTCTGATAGGGTCTTGAATCTTTCCATTTCCAGTATGTTGTGATCATCTGATATGTTTTCGTGACATCTGACTAATTATATTTCCTTTGCATAAAATACACAGATGCTAATGGAGATTTTTATAGGCATTTAACAAAACAAAAAAACTATTGTGCAGTTTTTCTCCAGTCTCGGGCCTCAAACTCTCAATGTCACACCATGAGTGTATCATTTTTTTCTAGGTTAAATTTCATGGGGAAATCTAAAGGATGATTTCCCAAATATGTGGATGATATGCCTTGTGAACCTATTGATATAGACATGTGTGTCTAACCTAGGGGGTTTCAGTTTTGAGCTTCAAATCCAAATGACCTGCTGTTGGAATGGGCCATTTTAGGAATTTTGAGCATTTTCAAAGGAGTGAAGGCATAGTTCTTTCTCTTTCTTTAACTTTGAATAATCATGTTATTTCTTCTAGTTTGGATTTGGTAGGCATGTATGTTTGGGTCATTCTCTTGATTTAGGACCATATGATACATTTTTGTCGTGTGTGACCCTATCCTTAGCTTTGCGCAACGATAGCTGTGGAAATGGATGTCTTATTCTATGTTGGCAACTTAATGCATCTTCAGGGTCGACCCGATCATGTTTGAGTTCAAAGGAGATAGGTTTGGAGGTGGGTTTTGGTCTATCAATATCATATATTGTACATATATAGCAGTGGTATCACTTTTTCTTTGACAAATAGTGGTTGTGTTGTGGAAGATGCTTGTTACATGATTATCCTTTATAGGTTCCCTGGTGGGAAAAATGATATGTTGGTTCAAGATATAATTAGAGATGACTCACCTGTTTCCTATATTTCAATTGAAAATGGAAATTCCTCGACATTTGATGGTTTTCCTTACTAAGTCTATAAGTTCATGTGGGCCTTCATTCGGGATCATATATGTTGTCTAAATGTAGAAAGTTTTTTCTTCTAGCTTCCTCTTTAAGTTTCTCAAGTCTCAATTATGGCTTCATGAAGCCTATTAATTGCAATGAAATGAGATACTTTATAGGTGGTCAAAAAGCTATTACTTTTCTTACCATTTCTTATGGAATTGTGATAAAGGTTGTTGCCTTAAGGATCTTGTTAGTTACCAAGTATGTAGTGTAACCGAAGTGTACTAGGTTTGACTAGGGGGGTTTCATCCTTGATATTGTGGTTCCAGCTTAGCACTGGGGTGAGCCAAAGAGATCAGGTAGAAATGCCTTAAGTTGAAGGTTGACTTTGAAAAACCTATGATTGACTTGATTCTTATCTCATCTTTAAGATATGTTGATGTGCTTAGGTTCTGATTCATGATGTGGGGTATAATGAGTGATATTTTCATCAATGACTTGGTCTTAGTTTTTGTCACAAAGCCTTATTCCTATGTTGATTCAATAGGGCCATCCTTTGGTTCCTTTCTATATTTATATATTATTCATGTCTTGGGTTACTTGTTGGAGGCAAGTTTCATTTTAAGGTATATCAATACTATAATGCATTTTTAGATGGTTAAAAGAGGTTAATAACTATTTTGAAGATGACTCTAGTCTCTTACTTGCTTAAACACCTTTTGTGGTGTATTTAGTACCATTTTCAGTCCTCACAATTTTTTTTTTTCCTTTTTGGGTTGGATTTGTCTTTGGAGTGGACTCCCACTACTTTGTTTATATTCATCATGGAGTGATTGTCATATTTTATATTCTTTTTGGGACCATGTTATCACCCGTGGACTCGTGACATGTGGAAACTTATCTATTTTCTTTCACTTATCAAAACTCTGCATTTTCTTCATGTTATTTTCTTATATGTGACATCTCAAAGACTTGATTTGTCCCTTTCCTAGAAATTAAGCACAAATTAAATGTAATGTTACCAGGTTTTCAAATGGAAACTTGTCAATATCCTTGTCTAGTTGCCTTACTGCAAATTGGATAGGTTGTTGACTTAAAGAATTCATTTTCTTGTTCCTAGAGAAATAAGATTTTCGAAGTTCTATTTAAGTACTAGATGACGTCAATATTGATATGGGCCTCATCAAATTTTGAGATATTTTACATGTCCAATTACATTTGTGATCTAATATATCGTAGAAATAGAGTAGAAATAACTAGAATTCTTCATGTTTTTAGATTCCTTGAAGCCATGGAAATGAATGCAAGTGTGATTTAAACGGAAGGAGGATATGGTGTCACATGGGGACATATTAAACTAAAATTCTAAATTCTCTTCAAGAATGAAAATAATTATAACTCCATGGTCTACTATTTGAGGTGAGAGTTTAGGTTGCCATATTTCGGATTACCATTTTCCGACCTATATGAATTTAGGTAGAGAATATGTTTTGGTTATTAATGGAGGAATCAATAGTGTTCATCAAGATTTTAAATATTATTTAAATGGATTTGATTTCCGTGTAAGACGAGAAAACCCTTTTAAGAATAAATGGAGGAACTAAAAATGTAGGTTTCCTTAAGACATATATAATTTATCGGCTTCGTCTTTATACATAATGACATCAATTAGAAGTCAATTTATGTTTACTTTGTAATTCATCAAATAGAGTCCTTTTAAGAGAAGTCATTGTGAGATGAAACTTATTGTTGCAAATGATAGTTTAGGTGTATACTCATCTTACTTCTAAAATTTCAACCCAAATGACATAGCGATTTAGATCTTACAATATATATTCCATTCTCGTGGGTTGTAAGTGGCATGGTGATCCATTTAAAATACTGTAAATAATTTTTAGGTTATAGAGGTTTACAATTCGACAATCCCAAGAGTTGGTCTATGTAAGGGATTTGTAATTCTTAGCTTGACTCGCATGAAGAAGATATAAAATTAAAAAAATGATTATGACTTGTGAGGTTGCTGTCAATTTCCATTTTACATTGAGTGCATTGATCAAGAAAACAAGTAGAAAGATTTTGAAACTATAAGTATGCAATAGTTTTTATTGACTTGCATGGAGAATATAAGCAATGTATTTATTAAATGTGATGAAAAATGCATAGATGATGAATTGAAAGTGTGGAAATGGGCTTGGTGAGAGTGATGTTGTTCTGAACTATTTTTGTTCCATACAAACACTCGGGAAGTGTTGAGATGTATTGAAAGCTACATTTTCAAATGAATAGTAATTTTGTCTAATAATAAATATTTATTGTCATCTCATAGGAAATTAATTACTTCCTCACACTTCGGCTACTAATGGTGTTGCAATCATTTTTTCCTTTTGATATACTTTAGCACCATGTTTTGTCATACCTTGTGCTTGAATAGAAAAATTTATTGAAGCTTTTTTTACCCACAATCAAAATTAATCTTTCCACCTACAACTGAACTAATACAAAAGCTTGCCATAAAATTTTAGTTGACTATCAACATCGTTTTTAGTATGTTACTTATGTAGCCAGGGATTTGCAAATCTATAGTAAGGAATGCAAATGCAGCATCATTAAAATGCATTAAGGAGTTTAGCTACTAAGAAAAATTGAAACGTACATGTTTTTTCTTTTACTATTGAAAAATTTTGATTTCATCGCACAACTTCCATTTTATAGATTATAATAGGATGTTGTAATTTGAATACTATAACTTGTGGTGTCCAGGTGGTATAAACTAATTCAAAACTCCTTTGAGCAAGGTGATGAACATGGATTGAAACTAGTTCAAGCTAACTTGAGGCCCTTGATGTTGCGAAGGGAAAAAGACAATGCTGCAAAGAGGGAAGATATCAATGTAAAATTTGGCTTTCATTTGGATTTTGATGTCTAGTCCCTTCGAGTGATTTATAATATTTGTTCATGAATATTGATAATTTCATTTGAGATTGATGTCCAATCCTCTTCACAACTATGCATCTGTTATAGAGTTACTTATGAGGTCGTGCCAATTGTAAATTTCCTTTTCTTCTCATAAGGTAAGTTCTACTTTAGAATGCCCTTTGTAAAATGATTTTTATTGTACTTTATAAAATGGTTTTTATTGAAAAACGTTATTTTGAGCACTACAGAAGAAGAGTTTTTTTAATTGTCTTATCTATAGTTATATGTTGGAATTTGTTATAATTTCCAAGTTATCTACAACTTCGGTGATATGCAATGATAACATATCACGTGATGCACAAAAATGTTCTAATTTGAATAAGATGGCATGGAATTTGTTCAAATTTTTACTTTATCAACCACTGGCTTGATACGCAATAGTCATCTGATATCTAGTCCCTTTAATTGATTTTAGCTAGGGCTTTCATCTAGCATTTGATGTCGAGTCCCTTTTGTTGATTATGAAATGAACTATTTCAAGCAAATTGAGAAGCCAACAGTACTATGAAGAACAATACATATAAAATAATATAGATAGAAAAATTAAAAACACAGTCAATGTGTGAGCTAAAAAATGCTGCAAATGTCATATATTCATTCAACTATTAACTACATTATTAAATAGTAAAAATATTACTAAAATCAACTCTGGAAAAAATCTACTATAATTACAACAATTTCTAGCACTTTCTAGCAGCACTGACCACCCTAACAATCTGCTGCTTTAATTTTGCAGTGAACACAAAATCTACTGGCTACTTTGTCAGCATTTTACATAACTAATTAAGAATTATTTCCAACAGTCCCCCTTAATGATTAATTAGGATTTACTATCTTATCTCTTATTGCCAAAAACTGATCTTTTGCCACTGCTTTGGTGAAGATATCTGCTAGTTGATGATGAGTATTTATATGCTTTAATTCAATATCCTTCTTCTACACCAAATCTCTAATGAAGTGATATTTCAGGTCAAAATGTTTTGTCCTGCTATGATGAACGGGATTCTTTGCTAACTTGATCGCACTTACATTATCACAATAAATCACTGTAGGTTGAACTTGTTTTTCTCCAATTTCTTCCAAAAATTTTCTGAGCCAAAGAGCTTGTGTACCTGCTGAGGTAACTGCAACATACTCCGCTTCTGTATATGAGAGGGCAACAATGCTTTGTTTTTATGAGCTCCATGTAATCAAACCAGAACCAAAAGAGAAACAATTTCTAGATGTGGAGTTACGGTCATCAAGACTACCTCCCCAATCTGAATCACTAAATCCAACAAGATTGAACTTTTCAGAAGAGTAGTAACGAATACCAAAATTTAGAGTGCCTTTCACATACCTTAAAATCATCTTGG
Source organism: Pinus taeda (assembly GCA_000404065.3). Classification (NCBI taxonomy): domain Eukaryota; kingdom Viridiplantae; phylum Streptophyta; class Pinopsida; order Pinales; family Pinaceae; genus Pinus; species Pinus taeda. The sequence goes on from APFE030193519.1 coordinate 22,710, forward strand.
CTACCTTCATATGTATTTTAGATGGATTTGTCATATATCTTGAAACAAGTGAAACTGAATATGTAATATCAGGCCTTGTGTGGGTTAGAAATATCAGCTCCCCACAATACTTCTGTAAGTTTTCTCATCAACTAAATCAGCACCATCATCTCTACATAACACCTCTCCATGAGAACTTGGAGTAGGGGATGGATGACAATCAAGCATATCAAATTTATTTAGCATATCCTGTGCATACTTTGTCTGACAAATGAAAATCTCATCCTTACTTTGATAAACCTCCATTCCTAGAAAATATTTCATGATGCCTAAATCTTTCATCTTAGATTCATTCATCATAGCAGCATTGAATTTATCATTCATCTTAGAACTACTACCCATATACAATAGATTATCAACATACAAACCTATGATTAAAATATCAATACCTTCTTGTTTGTAGTAAAGGGTAGGATCATTCTTACTTCTCTAGAAGCCATTTTCCTGAAAGTATCCATCAATCCTTGCGTACCATAATCTTGGTGCTTGCTTGAGGCCATACAAAGTCGTCTTCAACTTGTAGACATTATTCTCCTTTCCTTCCACTTCAAAACCTTGTGGCTGCTCCACATATACTTCCTCTTCTAAGTTCCCATTCAAGAAGGCACTTTTCATATCCATATGATGTATGCTCCACTTTTTATGAGCTGCTAATGAAATCAACATTCTAATGGTCTCCTGTCTTGCTACTGGCACAAATGTCTCTTCATAATCAATTGCATACTTCTATGTGAATCCTTTAGCAACTAATCTTGCTTTATGTCTTTCAACACTCCCATCATTGTTAAATTTAGTCTTATAGACCCATTTGGTGCCAATCTTTTTCTTGTCATGCAGAAGCTCTGTCAACTTCCAAGTGTCATTCCTTTGAATGGAATCCATCTCTTCTTGCATGGCTTGCATCCAAACATCATTAGTACATGCATCTTCAAAACATGATGGTTCAAATTTAGCCTTGGCTAATAAAGAAAAATTGACTATCTCACCTATCGGGCTTTGTTCATGTGCTTGATTTGCACTCCTGTCATAACTATCACTCAATAATCTTACCTTCATTGTAGAACTTGGAGAGGATGTTGGACTTGAACTTGATGTTGAAGAAATTGATGAAGGGCTACTTGGTGGAGTTAAGCCACTAGTTACAGAAACATTAGTTGGCTGCTCATAATCATTATCAACAATTATATCATCATTCAAAATAGATTTTGTCTTCTCAACGTGGCCTTTTTGATGACCATAAACTCCCCCTTCATCAAAAATTACATCTCTTGAGACAATAAGCTTGTTAGTTAGATGATTATACAATTTATAAGCCTTGCTTGTCTCACTATACCCAATAAAAATGCATAGCTCACTCTTTGCATCTAGCTTTTTTCTATTTTGATCAGGTACATGCACATAATCCAAACAACCAAAAACTTTGAAATGATTAACATTAGGCTCTTTTCCATACCAAGCTTCATAAGGAGTCATATGTTCCAGTGCACTGGTGGGGCTACGGTTGAGGATGTATACTGTTGTAGCAACTGCATCTCCCCAATAAGAGTTGCTCAATCCCTTAGTTTGTAGCATGCATCTTGCCATTTCAACCACAGTACTATTTTTTCTTTCAGCTATGCCATTCTGCTGGGGTGTGTATGTTGTAGTATGCTGCCTCCTGATGCCATTCACATCACAATAATTTTGGAAATATTTTGAGCAGAATTCTCCTCCACGGTCAGTCCGCAAACATTTGATCTTGCATCCTCTCTCATTTTCTACAAGGGCTTTGAACTTCTTGAATGTATCTAGGGCTTCACTTTTGGCCTTAAAAAAATATACCCAACAATTTCGTGAGCAATCATCAATAAAAGTGATGAAATATGATGACTTACCCAAACTCTTAGTCTGCGTAGGACCACATATGTCTGAATGAACAAGCTGAAGTGGTTGACGAGCTCTCCATGCACTACCCTTTGGAAACCTTTCCCTTGCATGCTTTCCTTTAGCACATCCTTCACAAACCCCCTTATGCTCTTCTACCTTGGGCAAACGAGAAACTAATGCATGTGAGGTTAGAAACTTCAAACTCTCAAAATTTAAATGCCCATACCTGAGATGCCATAACCAACTTGAATCCTCATAAGCCATATTAGCAAGATTGCTGTTATGTTCATCAAACCTCAAGGGAAACATCCTATTTCTTGTCACAGGCATAATAGTGATCACCCTATTTCCCTTATTCTTATCATAGATAGTACATGTCTGGAGTATAATAAATGTCATGAATACTCTTTATACCTTATTTTGTTTGGACCTCCATAGCTCCTTTGGCAGCAACCTCCAATGATTTATCATCACCAAGCTGGATCTTGGATTTGAAACTTCCATCCTTTGCTGAAAACAACTTCTCATTCCCTGTCATATAGTTAGAGCATCCATAATCGAGGTACCAAACATCTTTACTAGTATTTTCACCTTTAGCATAAGATAAAAATAAGTGGAGTATAATAAATAAGTGGAGTGCAGTACCAAACTTCTTGAATGTATCTAGGGCTTCACTTTTGGCCTTCAAAAAATATACCCAACAATTTCGTGAGTAATCATCAATAAAAGTGATGAAATATGATTACTTACCCAAACTCTTAGTCTGCGTAGGACCACATATGTCTGAATGAACAAGTTGAAGTGGGTGATGAGCTCTCCATGCACTACCCTTTGGAAACCTTTCCCTTGCATGCTTTCCTTTAGCACATCCTTCACAAACCTCCTTATGCTCTTCTACCTTGGGCAAACTAGAAACTAATGCATGTGAGGTTAGAAACTTCA
>APFE030193519.1:50942-72303 GCA_000404065.3 Pinus taeda
GTTTATAAAATGGTCTATCTACTTTTATTTTAATAAGAATATAACTAACCTAATTAAATTATTTATTTAAATAAAGGTTATACCCTTAATCCAGTGCAAACTAACTATTTCCCGGTCAAATCTAGTCGTTGTCAATATAGTCGTTTACCTAGTAAAGAAATATAGTCATTGGAGATTCTAAGCTATCTATTTAATATGCAAAGTGAGATCTATTCATTCAAGTTGTTCTCACAATGAACCACACTGGTTGGTTCGAAACGTGTCGACTAATGAAATATCATGTGATTTACACCGAAAAATCTTTCATAAACTTAATATAGATAAAAAAAAGTATTATAATTGTCAAATTAACATATCAAAAAACTTATGTTTAATATATAAACCTTAAATTTAATATTATAAACATTAATATTGTTATTATGACTCATATTAAAAACTCTAAACTCCTCTCAGATGAGAAACAATATAATGACCGTAGTATTTTCCATCCTTCCCATGTCAGAACTATAACATAACAAAATTTGAATGGTGTTTGTTTGTAACTAGTATTTTCCATCCTTCCCATGTCAGAACTATACCATAGCAAAATTTGAATGGTGTTTGTTTGCAACTCCCTTCCACATCGTCTTTTCATCATCATGATTTCTCCGGTGCTTTTTCTCCTCGTCATGATGACTAAGGTCTTGCCATCTTGATATTCACTACGCTTGACACCGACACTATCAGAATAGATTTCATTTATATGCATTTGATTAGAATAAATGCAATTGATTAATGAGAACTCACACACGTACGAAATTAAAAGATAAATTAATACTAACCGATAATCTATAATCTATGAACCTTACACAAATTAGCCTTAAACAAACTATTCTTACTTTTTTTTAACGACTCGTTTTCTTAATATGGATAGTTATAGATATTTTTTTTACAAAGAATATTTTTATAATGTATATGTGTTTTGGTTTGGGGTTGAACATATAAGAGATATTCATTATAGTTAGGAAAAATAGAAAAGGAAAATATTGCATAAAATTATATTTATTTTTTAGTGATGACTAATTCTATATAAGATATAAATTACTGTCTTTTACAAGTATAAATTTTAAGAAAGTGGATATACAATTAGGATATGACATATTAACAATTCATATAGAGGAAAAAATATCTTCTCTTTTAGATTGATACTTGGAAGCTCAAAATTACAGCTTATAAATCACATGACACATAAAATAGAAGCATTATTTTCAATGCTCTCACTTAATGCCCATATGTAACAAATATAGAAAACACACATTACAAAAATAAATGAATCTTTGTCACATTTTTTTCATATGGTCATCACTAGAACTTATATCCACTTCAAATCTTGAAGTTTCCACTCTCTTCTTTTACATACTTTTGAGCTTCCCACATAATCCATTTAAGACATAACCACTTTAGACCATCATTGATGTACTTTATAGAATGTACGCTTCTCGACCTCTTGGAGCACAATGGGAGAGTCTCGACTCTAAACCATCCTATGGAACTACCACCATATGCTGATTCCATGACCATTTGGAACCTTCATCAGTTATCTACAATAGAATTCTTGGTACAAAATGTCTTCAATAGACAATTCTACAACTTGATCTTGTATAAAATAACTTGTATTGATGCTCTCGACAGGTCACACCTGCTTCATCTCATTAAGAACAACCTATAACTAATGATGTTGGAGCATGATGGGTCACGTTAGTTTGTTCAATGGTTGGCATGTTCTTTGTGGTTTTGCATCATTTAATTTTTGCACAATACACTTAGATGGTAGCATGGCTTTAAATATCAAATGCACACAAATTTAAGTAATTAAAAAAATGGAAAATAAACTACTTAATAATGAAAGTGACACAACCTTTGACAACAAAAGCAATTAACTACTTCTTGAACTAAAAAACCTAATAATGAAACTAACATAACCTATGACAACAAAACCGATTAACCATGTCTTGAAGAAGAAAATGACACATATTTGCTTTTCATTCTGCCTTGGGATGTGTCTATAGTTCTAGGTGATTACTCCCATGTAGAGAATACAATATAAAATGTCCATCTCATCGCGAGGATTCACGCAAAAGAAAATCCTCTCACCAATTTAAATAATGATAAGGAAATAATTTGAATGTTGGATCTATGCTGCCACGATTTCTTTGACATATGAATAAATAAAAGACAACAGGATATAATTCTTTCCAAACATTTGGCCAAATCTCCATCATGCAGAAATGAGCATTTAATTGATGTTCTAGCTTATGCATCTAATACACCCGTCAATTTTGCTCGTGCATCTCAAATTTGATACCACATCCATTTATCGAGGTATGGCCATAATTTTGTTCCCATGAGCCCATTCAATGATAAATTTGGATGTCTTGAGAACGATCCTAGACAAATCCACTCATATGAATAAAATAGTCAAAACATGACACCTAGGATTATAGAATTTGATATATGCATACAACCTTGGATCATACTAAGAGGCGCACATGGCTTTGAAAGAGAAAAGAAACATGAGCTTCAATTCCAGTTTAAATTTGTCCTTTAATTTAAACTATGAATTAAAATCGAATTCTATTTTCACAGCAACTTCTAAATAGTTAAGTAAGTTTAGTTAAATTAATTAGCTTAGGAATTTCAAGTTGGAAGTTTTTCTAAAGTCATGTATATGTTCTCCCTGAATTTTAGGGGTCCAGTATGAGTTTAAGTTGAGTTGTAAATTAGATAATTAAGTTATGTTCAGTTAGATTAGTTCTAAATGTTTGTGGAGCTAATAGAGAGTAAACAATTAGTTGGTCCACTATTGCATCCACAAGTGTCACTCTAGTTAACTGAAGATTTCATCATCAGAAACTCATGCATGTCAATTTTGAGAAAGACCTAGTTGCTACTAGAGTGTAGTGATGGTGTACTATCAATTGTGTGATTTATCAATTTGTAAATATCATGCATGCAATCAGAGAAGGACCTATTCTTGGATTGTGCAGTTTTAGAAGAATCAATTCCCATTAAATACGGGTTATTCATCCTAGCAAGTACACAAGAGATTATGGGATTGGAGAGATGTAGAATTTGTTAACGAATTGGCTTGAGCTAGCTTGTGAGCTAAGAGAGTTGAGCATACATGTGTGAAATTGTTCTAGTGAGAACAAGATTTGTATCTTCACCCATATTTCTGATATATTCAATACAGATAGCGAGGTTTTGAGTAGTGGCTTTCCCTAGATACATATTTTGTTATGCCATTCATTTATCTTCTTCTTGTTCTTATTGTTTTCATCAATCTCTTGGCTTTCACTGGTTAAAAATAGAAGCAGATTATTGTCCTCTACTTTATTACATTGCATGAGCTTATGCATATTCAAGATTTTCTACATGGTATTAGAGATGACGATAGTATACTTGAGGATATTTCGAATTGCATTTCGGGTTATAGGTGAAATTCTAATTTGCAATACATACATCAAGATCAAGAGATGGTGTTCTCTGGTTTATGGCTCGAGTATGCCTTGGAAGGCACCTTGAATTATATAACCTAAAGGGATAGAATGGAGGCTATGCTAGAGGATAATGGCTTGAAGGATTTAATTAATGAATACATTCCTACACCAACAACATCAAATGCATAGAATCTGCTTGAATCGAAGAAGTGTGTGGCGAAGGCAACCTGGATAGTCTTTGAGGGAGTTCGAGACCACATTATATCGAGTCTTCATGGAAGTGAAATTTATATGCTATGTGGAAAACATTAACGAACTCTTATTAGAATAACGATAACCAAATGAAATTAGAACTAAAGGCAAAACTTCCCGAAATCAAAATGGATAAAGGAGAGGTGATTCCAAAATTAGCACTAAAGGCAAAACTTCCCGAAATCATGATTGTCAAGGATGATATGGTGATTCTTGCTCTTCTAGGATTCCCAAAGAGTTGGCATAGTTATTAGAACTCGCTCAATGGCCAAGAGAAGCTACCAGATTGGGAATGACTGTGGTCATATTTGAGGCAAGAGGAGATAGGAGAAATGTGAGGGATGGTTGTTCGTCAAATACTGATGATGAATAGAAATGTCCCTTAATGATTAAGGCAAAGAAGGGGAAAGGGAAAGCTTCCCATTTGAAATTTGATTCTTATCGTGGATGCAACAAATAAATATATTACAAAAGTTAAGTGCTTTCATTGTTATGAGCTGAGCCATTTTGCTACAAATTGTCTACTCAAGAAGTACAAGAAGAAGTCCTTAAGAGGAGTGGCAAGTGAGGCTTTAGCCTCTCAATTCGAATTGGAATCTTCCCTCATTGCATGCATGGGCTTATCAATGATGGGAAGTGTATGGTACTTAGACAGTGGAGCTTCATTCCACTTGAATGGCAACAAAGAGTTATTCAGTGACTTGGAGGAGAAAGAAATCCACATGCATATTGAGATGGGTGACGACGAGAAGTATAGTGTTACTGGATTGGGCATGATTACTTTTCACAGGGAGCATGGGGCTCCATTCACCTTGAGGAATGTTATGTATATGTTCAGGTTGAAGAAGAACTTGGTATCCGCTGCCATGCGTGAGGATACAAGCTATGATGTGATATTCTCTAAAGCAAAGGCGTTCCTTCAACACATAGCCAGACGTTAGGTAAACAAGATAGGGATTCAGTTGAAGAATCTCCATAAGTTGGAGGTAGAGGAGTGTGCTACTTTGAGCAAAAAAGAAGAAAGAGTGCAGAGTCGAGACGTTGGTGAGTTGTGGCATAGGAAATTGGGCCACTTTCGTTATGGGGCTTTGAAGATTATGCAATAGATCTCCACCATTTTTCGCAAAGGTACACTAGAGTAAGTTGATACATGCAAGGGTTGTACTTTGGGAAAATACATCGAGGCTTCCTTTCACAACATAGATGGTTGAGCAAAGGCTATTCTAGAGTGAGTCCATTCAGACATGTGTGGACCATTATCAACAACATCCATGACCAAGCACAGGTATTATGTTATATTTGTTAATGATTTTTCTCGAAAATGTTGGATACGTTTCATGTAGAAAAATGATCAAACTTTCGAAAAGTTTTGTGAGGTTAAATAATTGGTGGAGAAAGAGTCAGGAAAGATGGTTAGAGCTTTATAAAGTGATAACAATGGTGAGTATGTCTCAAATGAGTTTAGGAACTTCTCTGTAGCAGAAGGGATTCAACACGAGTTGACGATGCTCCATAACCCTCAGCAGAATGGGGTGGTGATAGGAAGAACAGAAGAATAGCATGGGTAGCAAGAGTGATGTTGCATGATCATGGCCTCCTACTACACTTGTGGACTAATCCATGCGACACATTGGTTTATGTTAAGAACCGTAGCCCACATCAGATACTTGACATGAAGACACTAGAGGAGGCTTATTCCGCTAAGAGGCTAGATGTTGGTCACTTCAGCATTTTTTGGTCATCGGTAGATTTCCATGTGAATAAAGATGCACGAAAGAAGCTTGAGCCAACAACAGAGTTGGGGTATTTTTGGGGTACACTAATACACCTCACAATTATCCTGTGTACTTGTCAACTAGTAGGATGACAATGGTTCACACAGATGTCAGATTCGATGAGGAGAAGGCCATGCAAGTTTCCCTTTAAAGGGAGCTTTAGCTACATGCAAATGTGGATATTTAAGCTCCTAAGGTTGAGGAGCCTCATATTTATGTGGAGGAGCCACATGCTACGGATTAGAGAGTGGGGACATCCACTAAGGAAGAGTCTTCCATAGAGGGAGGAAAGTGCACCAAAGAGGGTGACAAATTGTTGGATGATGCATGGGAGAATGTGGGAGCACCCACTTCTCCGCGAAGGTTAGGAGGTAACCTAAAAGGTACATTAGATACATGGATCTTATGGGAGATTGTGTTGTAATAGAGCCATCTTCCTTTAAGGAAGTAGTGCAGCAGTGAGTTTGGGTAGATGCCATGGTGGAGTATGACTCCATAGTTTGTAACAATGTTTTGGATTGTGGTCCCAGGACTAGAGGACAAGTCAATGGTGATCTCTTGTTGGATTTACAAGGTAAAGAAAGCTGCAGATTGTAGTGTGGAGAAGCATAAGGCTAGATTTGTGGCCCATCGCCTTTCACATGTAGAGGGAATTTACTATGATGAGACCTTTATTCCTATCACAAGGTACTCATCAATCAGATCTATATTCACACTAGCAACAAATATGGGTTGCAAGATACATCAGATGGATGTAAAGAGGGTGTGCCTTAACGGCATGATTAAGGAAGAGCTGTACATAGGGAAGCCTGAAGGTTTTGATACCTTTGAACGTGAGTCACATGTGTGTCGATTCAAGAAAGTGTTATATAGGTTGAAGCAAGCACCCTGTGCTTGGTACACCAGGGTACATCGCTACTTCATGTATGCGATCCTATACCTCAAGGTGGTGAGAGGTAAAATGTTCATCATTGTACTTTGTTTTGATGATTTCATACTAACAGATGGTCAAATCTTTCAAGGAGGAACTTGAAAGAGAGTTTTAGATGAAGTACATGGGTCTCATTCATTACTTTCTTAGCATGGTGTTATGGCAAGGAGATGGGGAGTTGTTTGTCTTAGGGGAAGTATGCCAATGAGATACTCAAGAGATTCAGCATGTAGAGCAACAAACCCATGGAGACTCCTCTGGTAGGTAATTGGAGGAAGGAGGATGCTACTTTAGGGGTACTGAAAGCTACTGTTTATATGAAAATTGTGGGTTCACTCATGTACTTGGTGAACACACACCCGAATATGTGTTATGCAGTTAGCCAACTTAGTCAAGCAATGCTTAGGCCTGCCAAGCTGTATTGGAAGGTGGAAAGCATGTATTGAGATACATCATGGGCACTTCTGAGTGTGAATTATGGTACAAACCGACAGAGGGAGTGAAGCTTTAAGGCTTCATCAATATAGATTTGGAAAGGATTCCATATGATCGAAAGACAACATCAAGAGAGCTCTTTAGTATTAGGCCAGCAATAGTTTCTTGGTATACTAGGAAACAAAGATTAGTTGCTCTCAATTCGGTAGAGGCAAAGCACATGGCTGCGAGTCACACATGTGAGGCCATATGGCTGAGTAAGATCCTAGTTGGTTTCTTTGGTCAATAGATGGATTTGACTATGATTTACTATGATAATTAGAGTTCTATTAAATTCTCTAAAAATCCAGTCTTTAGTGATTGGTCCAAGCTTATTGGTATCCGATATCATCATCTCAGAGATTTTGCATTGAGATGGATTATGTTGTTAGAGTACATTCCACGGAGGAGAAAGATGCTGACATTTTGACAAAGCCATTATCAAGATGTAAGTTTGAGTTTCACAGAGATAAGATTGGGGTAGTTGATAATCCCTTTCTTGGTGAGAGGGAGCGTTGAGAAATGGAAACAAGAAATTCCAGTTTAAATTTGTCATTGAATTTAAAATTATGAATTAAAATGAAATTCTATTCTTAGAACAACTTGTAAATAGTTAATTAAGTTTAATTAACTTAATTAGTTTTGAATTTAAAGTTGGGAGTCTTTCTGAAGTCATGTATATGTTGTCCCTAAGTCTTAGGGGTCTAATATGAGTTTAAATTGAGTTGAAAATTAGATAACTTAGTTTACTAAGTTATGTTCATTTAAATGAATTCTAACTGTTTTTGGAACGAATAGAGAGTTAACATTCAATTGGTGCACTAGTGAATCCACAAGTGTCACTCTAGCTAACTGAATATTCCCTCATTAGAAACTCATGCATGTCAATTCTGAGAAAGGCCGAGTTGAGACTAGAGTGCAGGGACAATGTACTATCACTTCTATGATTTACTGAGTTGTAAATATCATGCATGCAATCAGAGAAGGACCTATGTTTGGATTGTGTAGTTTTGGAAGCATGAATTCCCTTAAAATATAGTTTATTAATCCTAGGAATTACGCAAGAGATTAGTGTCTTGGAGACTTGCAGAATAGGCTAAGGATTTTGCTTGAGCTAACTTGTGAGCTAAGAGAGTTGATCATATTTACATGGAATTTTTCTAGTGAGAAAAAGCTTTGTATCTTCACTCATATTTCTGATATGTGAAATATAGATAGAGGGGTTTTGAGTAGTGACTTCCCCAGATACATCTTGTGTTATGTGTCATTGAATTATCTTCTTCTTGTTCTTATTGTTTTCATCTATCTATTGGCTTCTACTAGTTGAAAGTAGAATTAGATTCGTGTCATGTGCTTTAGTACATTACATGATCTTGTGAATCTTCAGGAAATTTCTACACAATAGTTGAATTTACAATGATTAGATCATTGTAATTTGTGTCGATGCCTGTTTTTTTCCACATGATATTTCTCCTCTTTTAACAGTGACAACCATGAAGGCCCTCCTTTGAAGTTGTAGGAGTTTATATTATCATTCTCAATTAGTATGCCAAATATGGAAAGGTTTTAGACGAATAAAAAAGGCTTAGCTCTAATTGAAGGCTTTCACACAAAGAGAGGAATGTTGGTTGTTCATTTCAAACATATCTATGAGACTAAAATCACACATACTCACTCACAAAGAGTTAAATAGGAAGAAATATTATCCACAATAGAAATCAACTCTCACATGCCTATATTAATCTATCTGTGAACATTACAATAACACTTTAGGCTCCCTCACATCTCCCTAGCCTCCCTCTGAGAGAATAAAGGAAGAACAATCTCTACTACCAAATTGGAAGAAAAAAAGGACAGTGAGAGAAATATTAAAAAGAACAAAAAGTTAGACTCATCTTTCATTGATCATAACAATTGCATATATATATGATCCTAAGAGAATGGATATGTCACTAAGACATGACACAATTCTAGATCCTAAGAGAGTGGATATGTCACTAAGACATGAGACAACAACAACTCATACATAGTAAACAATGTCTTCTAGATTGAAACGTTGAGACTCACAATAACAACTTAAAAATCATGTGGCACATAACATGGAAGCACCACCTCAAACAAAATTTAACATATTATATATAAAAATTAATACTGATTAAACTCACTTTCAGAAATAATAATTCTAATGTCACATATCATAATAATAATCGAGATTAAATTCATAAAAACATTTTACCTTTAAAAATAAGCCCAATTGATATATTGATAGGTCAATTTTGTATTAAATATAAAAAGAAATTAATCATTTCAAACTCAATTCTTTATAATTTTTAAACCTTTCGTAAAATAATAGAAATATTGAGTTAATAAACGCATAGTTTTTATAAACAAACATTCATTATAATATTAAAATGAATATGTTCATTAGAAAAACGTCATATATATATATATATATAAACTAAACCGTAAATCTCCCTAGCTTCAATTAAAATAATATTATAAAAAGTTTTTAGATATAATTTTTTCGTGGCTTTCACTTTTATCAAAATATTGATAATAATATTTAATCATCCACTACACATTTTCTACTTGTATGAGCTTCTGGAATCTATGTCCCTCCATTAATAATGAATGTTGATCAAATTACCTTCTCAAATCATTGGATGTGCAGCAATAAACTATCCACATGGGCAATTCCACCTGGTAGGTTTTTATTTTTATTTTTATGCCGTAAGGCATTTCCCTATGAAATGAACTCCCCCAAATGCCCTTTTGTCTTAATCGTAGCCATTAGATCTTTTGTTAGACTATTGAACAAAAATCAACCATCTAATTTAATAAAAAATGTTTTAAAACATTAAAAAACACCCTTAAAAAAATGTAATGATATCATTTATCGAACCGTTTACTCTAACCATGTTATCAAACCCGGCCTGCATGCGGATATCCGCATTTGATGCAGAGTAGGGCGGGGTTGTTGAGGAGGGCGCAGGCGAAGTCGCTCCAGAGGAGGGCGGGGAACTGCAGTGAAGGGTTCGTGCAGAGGATGGCGTAAAAATGATGACGAGGGCTGCAGAGGAGGCTGCATGAGCGCAAGAATGGATCCCTATACCTGATCATAGTGGCATCACGCAGAGCTTCAGAGTGTATTTGTTTTGAATACACTTCGTTAAACTGCTAACAGTTTTAAGGTGAACAAAAATCAAAGCATCTGGAACTATCTTATGTTAGGTTTGTATTATAAACAATGACTGGAAAACTTCATTCACCTCGTTTTTATCCATGTCATGACATGGGTGCCGTTTGGTATTGTGTTGTGTAGGAGATCCATCCAACTCTACCCAAACTGGAAGGGGGGGAGTGGTGAGGAGGGCGCAGGCGGATTCGCTCGATAGGAGGGCGGGGACCTGCAGTAAAGGGTTTACACTGTTTTGGATCAGTATACTTTGGCGTCTTTGCCTCCATTAAATGTATCAATATAGAGCCTGGACAGGCCTAATGTTACCTGACTTGAATAATCTATAACAGAGTATGGTTTCTAGTCTGATTGGGGAAAGTGCTCTGTGACAGAGTATGGTTTCTGTCTGATTGGGGAAAGTTCAATTCTCTTGGCTGATTGATTTTTTCCCTTATTGCCTTGAGTAGTCGATTAGGAAAATCAGGGAGAATTCAGGAGACTGTAGAAGTAGGAGGTTCATGCATTGGTCATTGGAAAGAGCTTAACAATTTATGTAGTTTAATGGTGTACTACTTTTAAAAGCTTCTGAGAGGGGAATATGATAGGGAAAAATCATCAATAACTTGTTTTCAAACAGTGCATACTCCCCAATCCACATTGAGAATGTCAGTGACCCAGCTCTAAATCAAAATATCAAAAACATTCATTCAGATGTGGTTTACAGAACAAGGAAGGCAATACTTATAGGTAATCTCATTACTTTGATTATATTTTTTTTATTTTAGTCTGAGTTATCCTGTTTCTACTGTTTGAAATCACGGATTTTGCAACACAATGGGTAGCATGGCCTTGGTCGTATGGCATATATATAATATGATATTCATATGTTTATAAGATTTTTATGGTAGATAAAATTTGTCAGGAACTTCTACAATTTTTTTATTAATTGTCTTGCATTGAATTGATTTATCAACCCAGAGCTCTGGAAAAACTTTTGTGGCACCCCAAATGCATTGTCCCTTGCTCAACGCTATGAAGAGAACTGCAGTTTACCCCTATCTCTCTACTCTGAATTACTACAGACGTTCCATTTGACCTCATGCAGCAAACATGCTCTGATCGCATTCATACATTTAGTCTTCTTGCTGACATTCTGATCCATCGTTCTCATCAAGTGGGTAAGGCGGACGAGCATACTGAGAAATGTGAAACCTCGCAATCCATTTCGCACATGTGTTGCAGTGATAAATATTATTTTGGGTGCGATTAATTTGGGATTGGGGATTTGGGTTTTACAAGAGAAATTGGGAAATGGGTTTGGTTTAACTCCCTTGCACGAATGGATTGTACTTTTAGTGCAAGGATTGGCATGGTTTACACTTGAATTAATAGTAACAAGTGGGATAACGTGGGCTGTAACGAAATTTGTGCGTGTTTGGTGGATCGTGTCATTTTTGCTCGGAACAGTGGACTGTGTTTCAGCTGGACTGAACTTCATCAATGACAGAGAGCTTCCCTATGGCACTATTCTCTCCCTTGTTTCATGGCCAGCATGTTGCTCGATGCTCATTTGTGCTGTGAAAAAGGATTTGAAGAGTTCAGAGGATCATCTTCTATCAGAACCCTTTCTAGGTAGGGATTACCGAAATCATGGGTATCTCAACTCTAGCCAGAGGTTTTCTAAGTAAGATCAGATAACATTGAAGTTAAATTCCATTGTAACTCCTTTTGCCAAGGCAAGATTCTTCAGTAGGATAACATTTTGGTGGTTGAATTCTCTTTTGTCCAAAGGAAAGAAGAAGCCTCTAGAAGAAGATGATTTGCCTTGTGTGTGTGGAGATGATCAAGCAAAGAATAATTATATAACATTTACAGAAGAATTGTTGAGGTAAAAACAGAAAAACCCATTTGGCACTCCATCAGTTTTCTGGGCTTTGGGTTGCTGTCACTGGAAAAATCTGGCAAGGACTGGGTTCTATGCTTTTCTCAAAATACTTACTCTGTCTTCTAGACCACTTGTTTTGAATTCTTTTATTTGATTTTCATAAGGTAGACAGTCATTCAAATATGAAGGACTTGTTTTGGCAGGAACACTCTTTATTGCCAAGACCATAGAGTCCATATCTCAAAGGCAATGGTATTTTGGCACTAGACGGACTGGTCTGCAAATGCACTCTTCACTCATTGCAGCAATTTATCAAAAACAACTAAAGTTGTCCAATGAAGCTAAACAAGTACATACAGCTAGAGAAATCATGAATTATATGGCGGTAGATGCTTATCGTATTGGCAAACTTCATTTCTGGTTTCATCGGACTTGGACAACAGTACTCCAGCTTATATTTGCTTTAGTCATCCTCTTCCATGCAATTGGATGGGCCACACTTTCGGCCTTGCAAGTTATCATCATTACCGTTCTTTTTAACTCTCCATTGGAAAAGTTACAGCATAAGTCTCAAACTGAACTAATGTCAGCCTAGGATCAGCGATTAAGGGCTACCACAAAAGCTCTGGTGCATATGAAAGTACTGAAATTGCATGCATGGGAGGAATGCTTCAAGGAAAGTATTGAGCAGCTACGCAAGGTAGAGTTCAAATGGATATATGCGGTTCAGTTTCGGAAAGCCTATAATTCGATGTTGTTTTGGTCATCTCCGGTTTTGGTTTCGACTATAAAGTTTATAACCTGCTATTTTTTTAAAACTCCTCTTACTCCAAGCAACGTTTTCACGTTCATAGCCACTTTGCGCCTTTTTCAAGAACCAATTTGACTAATTCCTGATGTAATTGTTGTTATCATTCAAGCAAATGTCTCATTAAGTCGTATCATCAAATTTCTTGAGGCTGTTGAATCACAAGATCGGGTGGTTGAGCGTGTATTTCTTCAGAACTCTGACCACTCTCTTCTTATCAGTTCTACAACACTAAGTTGGGTTTCCAGTTCATCAAATCCCGCATTGAGAAACATAAATATGGAGGTTAAACATGGCCAAAAATTGGCAATTTGTCGAGAAGTTGGATCTGGGAAATAAACTCTTTTAGCTGCAATACTGGGAGAAGTACCAAAGTTAAGGGGCAGTGTGAGTATGAATTATTTACCTCCTTACCTTAACATTGTCAACCATTTAAACTGATTGATTCTCTTTCTTATTGTTCTCAACCCTGCCTCTGCAATTGCAAGTCTGTGGCACCCTCACATATGTTTCTTAGACTGCATGGATTCAAACAGGAACAGTACGAAACAACATATTATTTGGGCGTCCCATGGACAAGAAGAAATATCAGGAAGTTATCCTCAAGTCTTCGCTGGATAAAGACCTTCAGAATATTCCCTTCGGTGATTAGACTAAAATAGCAGAAAGAGGTGTCAATCTCAGCGGTGGCCAGAAACAATGGATATAGCTTGCCCGTGCCTTATATCAATATTCTGATATTTATCTATTGGATGATCCTTTCAGTGTTTTTGATGCTCATACAACTACTAGCCCTTTTAATGTTAATATGGCGATTTCCTTCTAATATAAATGTTTTTAAAGTTATTATGTATACTAATTTGCTTGTTGCACCTTTATACAACAAGGATTTTCATTTTCTTTAGCTACCGCATATCCTATTAATCACGGATTTTGATGTGTAGGATTACATAATGGGAGCACTGTCAAACAAGACAGTAATCCTTGTAACACACCAAGTTGATTTTCTCCTCGCATTTGATGCTATTCTAGTTAGTAAACATTTTTCCTAGCCATGTGGAAGCTCTTTGTTTGCTTGTATACAACATTTTGACAAAGTGTTTTAACAGATTGCACATAATTATAACTCCTGTAACTTTAACATATCTAATGCTCATAGCTTTGGCAATTTTTCTTTGAATTTCTACACTAAAGTTTCTCTCTTTTGTAGTTGATGCTAGATGGGGAGATTCATCAAACTGGGAAATATCAAGAACTATTGGTCTCGAGTGAGGCATTTAGGGAGATTTTGAATGCACACAAGAATATTGTTGGTTCTAATGAATCAACAGCCACGATGCCATCCCCAAAATATGAACCAAATAATGACGAGAGAGAAATTCAAAGGAGAAAATCACAGAAAGAACGATTGATTTCAAATAGAGCTCCCAAAGGGGATCAACTAGTTAAAAGGGAAGAGAAGGAAGTTGGGGACACTAGTTTGAAGCCATATATTGACTATTTGAAATAGGATAAAGGTTTCTTATATTGTTCTTGTGCTAGTTTTGGTCATCTTATATTCCTGATTGGGCAGATTTCAAGAAATATTTGGATGGCTGCAAAGGTACAAAGGTGCAAAGTCTTCAAGTCAGTGTTTTAAGTTTAATAATAGTGTACTCAGTCATTGGGTTCACATCTATTGTTCTTATTCCTTCGGTCATTGCTTTGTGTTATTTTGGGGCTTGAGGCATCAAAGTCCTTTTCAGAGCTTCTGAGTTCTTTATTCCAAGCACCAATGGCATTTTTTGATGCAACTCCATTGGGAAGAGTTCTGAGCAGAGTAAGTATTTTATGTAATCACCATGGGCTTCCTTCTTTTCTTTTCACTCCTTAAAATAAAAAGTGAAATTTGATGCACACCAGGGTAGTAAACTATTGACATTTATCTTCCCAACCTCCTATTTCAGGTCTTCAGATTTCAGCATTCTCGATGTAGACATTCCTTTCTCTTTTGTCTTTCTCATGTCGTCTACCATGAATTCTTCTAGCAGTCTTGGAGTTGTGGCTATTGTAACATGGCAAGTTTTGTTCGTAGCCATTCCAATGATTTATTTGACCTTTTAACTCCAGGTAGCACCACTTCACACAAGTTTCTTGAGAAGACTTTGTACTTCACTATGCATATTGTGAGAGAAGCTATAATTGATTTTTTGTTTGTTTAATTTAATCAGAAATACTATTTTGCCTCTGCTAAAGAACTGATGAGACTGAATGGTACAATGAAATCACCTATTGCAAATCATTTTGGCGAGTCCATAGCAGGAACAATGACCATTAGGGCTTTCAAGGTTGAGGATCAGTTCTTAAAGAAGAACTTAGACCTTATTGATAAAATTCGAACCCCTTTTTCTACAGTTTCTCGGCAAATGAACGGTTGATTCATCATCTAGAGATGTTAAGTGCAACTTTTCTTTTCTCCTCTGCTCTTGCTATGGTTCTACTCCCAAAGGGCAGCTTCAATCCTGGTATGAACGATGAAACTAAGGGTCATCTGTGGGAGATATATGTTGTTACTGTATGCTTTTATGTATACGATGATGATGCCTAACATTTGAACTGGTGCAGGTTTTGTTGGGATGGCACTATCATATGGTCTGTCATTGAACATGTCATTGGTTTCCAATATTCACATCCAATGTACACTTGCAAACTACATTGTTTCTGTAGAATGCATCAAATAGTACATGCACATTCCTAGTGAGGCACACTGGTTTGAAGTTGGGGACACTGGTTTGAAGCCATATATTGACTATTTGAAACATAATAAAGGTTTCTTATATTGTTCTTGTGCTGGTCTCGGTCATCTTATATTTCTGATTGGGAAGATTTCAAGAAATATTTGGATGGCTGCAAAGGTGCAAAGTCTTCAAGTCAGTGTATTAAGTTTAGTAACAGTGTACTCAGCCATTGGGTTCACATCTATATTGTTCTTATTCCTTCGGTGATTTCTTTGTGTTATTTTGGGCTTGAGGCATCAAAGTCCTTCTTTTCTAAGCGTCTGAGTTCTTTATTCCGGGCACCAATGGAATTTTTTGATGCAACTCCATTGGGAAGAGTTCTGAGCAGAATAAGTATTTTATGTAATCACCATGGGCTTCCTTCTTTTCTTTTCAGTCCTTAAAGAAAAAAGTGAAATTTGATGTACATCAGGGTAGTAAACTACTGACATTTATCTTCCCCACCCCCTTTTTCAAGTTTCTTCAGATTTCAGCATTCTCGATGTAGACATTCCTTTCTCTTTTCTCTTTGCCATGTTGTCTACCATGAATGCTTATAGCAGTCTTGGAGTTGTGGCTGTTGTAACATGGCAAGTTTTGTTTGTAGCCATTCCAATGATTTATTTGACCTTTCAACTCCAGGTAAAACACCACTTCACACAAGTTTCTTGAGAAGACTCTATACTTCACTATGAATATTGTGAGGGAAGCTATAATTGATTTTTTGTTTGTTCAATTTAATCAGAAATACTATTTTTCCTCTGCTAAAGAATTGATGAGACTGAATGGTACAACGAAATCACCTATTGCAAATCATTTTGGCGAGTCCATAACAGGGCCAATGACCACTAGGATTTCAAGGTTGAGGATCAGTATTTAAAGAAGAACTTAGACCTTATTGATAAAAATTTGAACCCTTTTTTCTACAGTTTCTCGGCAAATGAATGGTTGATTCAGCGTCTAGGGATGTTAAGTGCAACTGTTCTTTGCTCCTCTATTCTTGCTATGGTTCTACTCCCAAAGGGCAGCTTCAATCCTGGTATGAACGATGAAACTAAGGGTCGTATGTGGGACATATATGCTGTTACTGGATGCTTTTATGTATACAATGATTGCCTAACATTTGAACTGGTGCAGGTTTTGTTGGGATGGCACTATCATATGGTATGTCATTGAACATGTCATCGGTTTCCAGTATTCACATCCAATGTACACTTGCAAACTACATTGTTTCTATAGAACGCATCAAACAGTACATGCACATTCCTAGTGAGGCACCAACTATTATAGAAGATTGCAGACCACCAGATAGTTGGCCCTCGCATGGCAAGGTGGAATTGCAAGACTTGAAGGTACCTGAGTTGTGCATTCCAACAAGATGAATGTGTTAACATTTATTTTTTAACTAAAATTTGAATTGTTTATGATGTTTGCAGTCGAATATAGTTTGATATGTGTGTAGATTAGATATAGAGCCAACAGCCCCCTTACTTTATAGGGCATTACATGTACATTTGCGGGAGGAAAAAATATTGGCATTGTTGGGCAAACATGAAGTGGGAAGACAACTCTCATTAGTGCTATTTTTCGATTAGTGGAACCTGCAGGGGGTAGAATCCTTATAGATGGTTTGGATACTACCACTATTGGGCTTCATGATTTGTGGTCGTGCCTTGGGATTATTCCTCAAGAACCAACTCTTTTTCGAGGAACTGTTCGCTTCAACTTCGATCCATTATCTGAGCACTCAGATTTGACAATTTGGCAAGTATGTAAATGCTATTGAACATAACATCTCATTGAATTTATCATATGTAGAATGACAATAGTAAATAATGCTTTGAATTTATTTTCTTTCTTATTAAGGTTCTGAACAAGTGTCAACTTGGAGACATTGTAAGAGGGAAGGTGGATGGCCTAGATGCACCAGGTAAATTTTGTATTAAATATATATTTTTAAATTTCGTGGAATTCTTTGACATGAGGCCAAGAATTTGGCTATTATTTCTGCAAATTTTTCATGGCACTAAAAGATCAATAAAATGCAGTGGGGGACAATGAAGAGAATTGGAATGTAGGACGAAGACAATTATTTTGTTTGGGATGTGCATTACTAAGGAAAAGTCGAATCCTTGTTCTAGATGAAGCAACAACGTCAATAGACAATGCTACAGATGTCGTTCTCCAGACAATAATTAGAAAGGAATTTGCAGATTGCACTGTAATTACCGTTGCACACAGGATACTGACTGTTATGGACAGTGACATGGTGGTTACCTTCAGTGATGGTAAGGCCCTGTAATTGTATCTTATCTCTGTGCTATATGCATGGATTGGTTTCAACTGAATTTGTTGTAGTTGAGGAAATGGATAGTAGTGAAAGTGAGTCTATTCATTTCTACCTAATTTGAATGCTTTTCATTTGAATTCATCCAGGTGAGGTTGTGGAGTGTGATCATCCATTGAAGCTGATGGAAAGGGAAGGATCGTTATTTGGAAGGCTTGTGATAGAGTATTGGTCCCACACATCAAATGCTTTTCTTCATGCAACAAGCACTAAATGAATAACCTTTCCATCTCTCTGCCCAGATCATGAGATCTTTGGTCGATGCTTTAACTCTTGCATGAAGGGCTAATTGTAGCATTGGTGACCTTATTGTTCAATTGATGTATTCTCGTGTTAGATAAGATATCATTGTAACAACGATCAAAATTGTTGGCATTATGGCACAGGTTTGGAGCTATGGCACAAGTGTTGTCCTTGATGGCAACTATCTTTGGTAACAGATCTCAGTTCAGGCACTCAGAGAGTAGAAAAAGTCATATACGCAGGTTCATCTAGACGAAAGCGTGTATACACGTGGGTTATACATTACAAAAACGCGTATATGTTGGGGATGATTCTTTTGGTCCATGGCAGTTAGATCTTGGAACTTGAACCTATGTTTTGGACCATGGCATCTCGTTCGATTTGTTCATCCCTAGTTTGGGTTCATGGTATTGAAATGTTATGGTTTTGAACCATGGTATTGTGGAAGGCCTAAGGATATAAAAGAGGAAGGAGATCTTGTGACAAATTACGATCTGAATTATAATTGAAGATCTGATAAAGCGCTAGAGCCAGTATATTGGGTGATGATGCAGATCTAGATCTGAAAGAAGGTGGAACATTAGCGCAAAAGGAAGGATAAGTTCTATTCATGGGTCATAATCTTTAAACATGAATGATAGCATCTTTGTATGATTTTTATCTGCTAGATGTGGCGCTTGCTTGATATATGAATCTGATAATCTGGGTTAATTAGTGTCTGAATATCTGGAAGAGTGTGTTATCTTTTATAGATCTGTATGTAGGTTCAGTGAAGTGAAGGCGCATACACACGCAGTTTCGGTGAAGTAAATACGTGTATACGCAGGTTGTTCCATATGCACATGCGTACGCACACAAGTTTCAGGCTGGTGAAATAGCGTATATGCCTTAAGTTGTGATATAGCTGCTTCTGGTTATTAATGCTGTGTTTTGGTTTCTGTTTCTGTTGTGTGGTTTTTGGTACTGTGTTCTGGGTACAGCTGTCATAGAAGTATGTACTTGTTCCAGATCTAGTTGGTGAAAAGGAGATTGGTTGATTCTTGATGATTGTTTGATGTTCATGGATCCAGCCTGAAAATTAATGAAACGTGGTCCCTGGAAGAAAGAGAAGGTGGTAGCCTTCTGTAGGACAGCACCTACGCACTAGTATCTTTGCTAGTGCAAGAGCTAAAGGGGGTTGTAGCTCCCTTGCAGGAGAAGCTGGAGAATGAGAGAGAGTTGTAGCTCTCTGCAGGTTGCAGCCTGTGTACTGGTAAAAGGACTACACCAATACATTGTAAAAGAAGTTTCTAATTTAAAAAGGAAGGTAGAGACGAATTGCAGTAGGTGGTTTTCACCCACATTGGGTTTCCACCTTATATCTTGTGTTCTTGTGTGTGACTGTCTTTCTACTCTATTTTACTGTCTCTGGCTACTGTTATTTCATTCTGCATCACAGATTAAACAATCATCATCAGAAAGATTAAGTAAAGTAAAAGCTTGTTTTGTATACGCGGGTTTTATTCTGCATAATCGCGTATATACGCAGGTTCATTAAACTGAAGTAGCGTATAGCAGTTGTTTTTGAAAAAGGAATAATTATCTTGATAATACTGATTCACCCCCCCCCCCTCTCAGTATTATTTCCAACAATTGGTATCAAAGCAGGTCCTTCTGAAGATGCTTGATTGCTTGAAGGAAGATCTTTCATCATGAGCAACTACGAGAGGGAAGCATCAGTCAAGCAACCAATTTTTGATGGGACAAACTTCATATATTGGAAGGTAAGAGTTACTGCCTATCTTCAATCTCTGGGTACTAAAGTATGGGATATCATAGATACAGGGTATACCTTTCCAGCATCAACTCCCACAATCCGGCTGAGAAGAAGAAATATGAAATGAATGCAAAGGTGGTCAATACTCTATTGGGATGTCTATCAAAATCTAAATTTGTCAAAGTCATGCAATATAAATCAGCTAAGGAAATATGGGACAAGATTTTTTTGAGCTATGAAGGAGATGACCAGGTAGAAAGAGAAAAACTTCAAACCCTCAGAATTCAGTACGAAAATCTCAAGATGTACAATGATGAAAGTGTGGCTAACTATTTTCTTCGTGTAGATGAGATTGTTAATTGTATGAAAAATTTGGGTGAAGAAGTAAGGGAGGTTGTTGTTGTTGAAAAAGTTCTAAGATCTCTGTCCCCTAGGTTTGAATCTAAAGTTTCCGCTATAGAAGAAAAAGAAAAGCTCCAAGACCTTAAAATGTCACAGCTACATGGAATTCTAACTTCTTATGAAATGAGGAAAGGAGGACCATCAGACAGGAGAGAAGCTGCCTTCAAAGCTTCTGGGAAAGGAGACTACTATGAGTCTGGACACATATCGGAAGAAGAAGAAGAATCTAATTTTGTCAAAAATCTTCAACGGGGCTCTAGACGATTCCAAGGTAAGTTACCATTCAAATGTTTTGCTTGTGGAAGAGTAGGTCACTATGCTGCCAAATGTCCTCACAAGGATAAGATTGACAAGGGGAAGGAACCTGTTAGATGGAACAAGAAACAAAACACAAACAAGAAAAGCTACTATACTCATGAAGATAGCGATGGACTATCTAATAGCGATGAAGATGAACGAGGTAATCACTATAAACTGTTAATGGCCTTTGAAGATGATGATTACATGGATGCTATAGATGTGGATGGCTTTTATGAAGAGATTGGTAAACTCAAAACATGCTTAGAAGAAAAGAATATGATCATTTATACTTTGCATTTCCAACTTGATGAAAAAGAAAAATCTCTTGAAAAACTAGAATGTGAAATTGTTGGGCTTAGAAAAGAAATTGAGAAAACAAAGGCCCTTAATCTCAAATTTGTTAAAGGATCTAAAACTCTAAATGAGATTATCAGTGTGCAGCGTTCCCCTCTAATCAAGACAGGTTTGGGGTATAATGTAGAAGCAGCTCAAGCTTCCACCTCCAAAAGTTATCTTGATGCAGCAAGAAGGAGTGAGCAAAGGCCTAATAGAAATCATCAGGTAAATCAGGGACAGTCTTCTTCAAGGACGAACAAAGACTATCAAGAAAATCGGGGGCATGCTACCTTAAGGACAAACAGAAGCTACAACCAGCCACAGGTAAAATATTCCCAATTTTCTTCAAGAATGGATGGTAGTAGAAACTACAATCGGTTGGATGATAGTCGCAGGAATTTCTTCAATGGCCAATGTTTCTCTTGCCATAACTTTGGTC
>APFE030193519.1:80903-93405 GCA_000404065.3 Pinus taeda
CCCCCCCCCCCCCCTCTCAGTATTATTTCCAACAAAAATGACAGGTCTACGAAAATCTGGGAGGCCAATTCCAAATTTGTCATATGTTTGCATATTTTGTGCAATGTATGGGCTGCGATAGCTTTATAATTTTTGTACTCTTTAGACATTCCTGCAAGAGGAATGTGATGGCCTTTTTATTTTTGTACTCTTAGACACGCTTGGTAGTGCCAAATGGTACTTTGAAATATTGTTGTTATAAAATAATAGCTACATTTCACAAGCATCTAGAATGCCGGAACATTGGGAAGGTGGATATGATTGTTTATAACATCAAAGTTTCTTCACATTGCACAAATATCTAGAATACAGGAACATTGGGAATGTGGATATGAGGGTTTAGAACGGTAAAGTTCCTTCCAAATTTACAAGAAACTTCGGGTTGGGAGTGGCAATACTATAAGTTAAATAATTATGAAAAAACATTCTAAATCGCAATACATCTTATAGTGAGTGGTGCATTGATATATCATATTTCAATTTATAAAATGTTTGATGGTATTACTTACCAATGTTTAGATTACATTCATACCCTGCTTGAAGGTATTACTCACCAATGTTCAGTTTACATTCATACTTTGTTTGAAGGTATTACTCACCAATGTTCAGTTTACATTCATACTTTGTTTGAAGGTATTACTTACCAATGTTCAAATTACATTCATACGTTGTTTGAAGGTATTACTTACCAATGTTCAGATACATTCATGATAGATGAATGTAATCCACGTATATTTGGTTAAATTCAAAACTGACTGAAATATAATGCCAATATTGGAATGCTATGCTTCTGATAAATGCGTATACTCTACTATTTATTTCAATCAAAATGTGGGCTATTTCTGAACTATTTTGTCTCCTAGGAATGCTTAAGATTTTAGTATTTAAATTTTATTTCAATCAAATGCCTCCTATCTGTTGGAAATGCAATATGGTATATGCTATAGTATATCAAACTTTACTATGTTAGTATACTAAACTATTCAACAAGTTACAATGTCATATTGTTTCTTTCACCTCTTCCATTACAATATAATAGTATTTTCTAATAACCCCTTAAATAGGTAGCATATGGAAAAATTACCTCTCGGAAGAGGTACAAAAACATGTTCACATAAACAAAAACAACTACATGGATAATGGATAACCTCTACATGACATTACTATTATTTACCAAATAGCCATATTCGAATACACATAACTAATCATTTCAAGTATAACTCATTATCATCCACCCTAGCTTTCAACAATGTCCATTCAGATGTTGCTATTTCTCCACACAGTAATATTATTTACAAAATATCCATATTCAAAATACACATAACTATTACTTTCAACTCTAACTCAATATCATCCACCCTTTTTTTCAACAATGCCCATTCACATGTCACTATTCTTTCACAAAATATTATTATTTACAAAATATCCGTTTTCAGAATACATATAACTAACTATTACAATTGTAACTCATTATCATCCACCCTTGCTTTCAACAATGTCCATTCACATGTCCCTATTCTTCCCCACTCTATGTTATTCTTCCCCACTCTATACATGTCCTTGTTCTTCCCCACTCTACTATTCTTCACCACTCTATGGCTTACGACGTTTCCTTTGCAACATAAGGTGCAAATGCTAGTTATTTTTTTTATGTGGTGGCCTATTCATGAGATGATTCCAAGCGCCTCTTATGAAGATGCCACAACCCATTAACCAAAGTAAATATACATAATATTGGGTTAAAAAAAAAAATATTTTATTTACACATTAAAGGATGGGGTACGATGGTTGAACATATCGCCCACGGCGGAATTTAATATATATATTATCTTAATAAACTTACCACCCTCGGCGTATGACTTAACCGTATACAACAAAATTTCACTGATGGCATACCATCAGCGGATCCTAGTTCATTAATGTTGATTGCGTGAGGGTTTGACAACTGGACTTGCCTTAATACACTCTACCCTCGATCTTGATATCGATCTTGGGATTAGGTAGCAGTGTTTATTACTGCAGACAAGGACTCGGCTTCCTCGGGATTCCAAATTTGTTTAATGATGGAGATTTGATCCCTCCATCGAATGGTGAAGATTTCACTTGCCAACTATACAGGCAGCGTCTTAGGGATTGCGAAGCTCATTTGTTAGATGGAGGGTTACTTCCAGAGACTTCCACTATGCTGCACCCGGTTAAGGCGATCAGTTCTCAGATGTCAACCACAGATTTTGGTGTTAAGATTTAAGCATGCCTTTTGTGCCTAAAGGCGAATCGAACTCCAGGCGTCCTACCCTGAACCCTACTCATCCCAATAGGTAAACTTGTCATCGTTTCACTGTTATTCGTTAATGGAACTTACAATGTTCTGTTGAATTTACTCCAGGACTTGTTTTCTCATTCATTTCGGTTGCTTGAACAGAGTTTGGGTTATTTAACGCGGCAGCAAGGAACGACAACACCATTTCTCTCGAGAGAAGCTATTCCACTGGGTAAGAGCTTGACTTCTACGAAAAACTAGGCGCATAAGATAGGTACCAGATGCAAGGTTTAATTTTTATCTATTTCCTGTCAGGTGGTTCTCGATTTTCTATTGGAAGCATGAATCATTCTGTTACTTCCTTGGCTAAGGAAGCCTTTCATAGCTTGATTCCATGAGGCTCTGCCCTAATGAGTCTTCAAGGGATTGCTGCGATTCACTCGCGCCTTATGAAGGACTCCCAGTCTTTTTGTTATTGCACAATAATTTTATTGTTTGAATGTATAAACTCCTAGATAATTTTATCTCTTCCTTGTTCTGTATGGAAGATTTTCTGGTGAGCTCTCAGGTTTTTAACTCAGCCCAACTGCACCTTCTCAGAAAGTATTTCATTATATGTATGTATATTTATATACCCGGTCATTTTGTATCTGTGTACCGCTCGGCTCTATTCTGCATTTTGGGTTTCTGAGTTTTTATGTATAAGCCCTGTACTACAGTTCACTTTAATGACCTTGTCGAGTCCCGGCACAGGTTTGTTTATCTGTTAAATCATTGCACAGTTTTCACTGGAATTTGGATGTATATTTGTTCCCCAAATTGTTGTTACATACGCACATATTTGCTTGTGTCTTTTACTTCTTATGTGCTCGGCACTCTGGAACATCTACTTATATTTCATCGTTTATATTCATATGACAATTCCCTGGTACATATGACGATGGTTTTGTTCTGTTGTTTAATTTAATGTATACCTGTAAATGCAGCTTCCATTGATTTTGTTATTGAATATACCTAGTCTTCATGTTCGCGGATTTTCCTTTATAACGACAGTTTAATTATAGAATTTACATATTTTTCCTGCATGCTGCTTTTCGAGACTATTCGATGTGTTTTCAGGACGTTTGCAAATCCCAGTTGGGCTTCCGCTGTCTTTAAATTTTAGATAATTCTGACCCTATAAATAAAGGGTTTATAAATGGAACTTGTTGGTTACTATGGCTTTATTACAAACAATGTTGTATTAGTTATGTTGTCTTTCTACTGTCGCAAAGAAAAAGGTATTACTTTATTTTACAAAGTACGGTCTCTGCTAGTTCTATTACTGTATGGAGAATCATTCACACCTAGAACCTATAAATCTTGTCATTACTCGTTACTGTTCTGTCCAGTTCGTCTGTTAATTTTTTTGTTTCATTACAGATATAAGTTTTACAGTTCATTTCATCTTTCTTTAACATGGAGACTTACTGTTCCCCTTCAAGATTCTGTTCGGGTTTCTAAGGGGTTTCGGTATTTGAACGAATACCTGAAGCCATCCTAACCGAGGTAGTCCCTTATTCAAGTTTAACTAAATAATCTAAGTTCATTTCAAACCTAATTTAAATTATTCATTTCAGACAAAATGTAATTGTTCTCTTTCTATTATACCAGAACTTTCGTCAGAAGCACTCTGCTTCTTAATCTAATACCTAAATGATATTCCTAAAGAATATGGAATTTTTCCAGAAATATGAAAATTGTAACTGTACTTACCTGTACTACCACGCTTACAGCCTCCTATACTTCTCGAGAGTGGAGAAAATTGGTATTTTCTTGTTTTCCTCCCAACCACGAGACTTGTCAACTACACTGAATCTCCCCCCAATCTCATTGGCCAGACCTCTGCCTTCAGCAAATATATGCACCATCTGTGAATGTGCTATCTGGTCTTCACCAAACTTAGCACTATCTCTTTTCTCTTTCTGTCACCTTCCTTTACCCGTCTGTTCCTCAACAACGCGGGCCTTTTCCTTTTTTCCCATATTTTCTGTGGGAAGAGGAAAAGCAGTTAGGGTTTACCCCCTTACTTGCTGGAAAATGTTTTTTTTTTTTTTAATCTGGCAAGAAAAGAGAATAAATTTCTTATAGAAAGTTACTATATGTAATTTACTCAATCCAAGTTCAACTTTTGAATTACTAGTATTATAATCATTTAAAAAAAAACAATAATCCATGTTCCATATTTTACCTACAATGGTAACAACAGAAGATTTATTCACATAAATTGTCTAGGTCATTACATCTCTTCCCCCTGCGATTGGACACCGTATCGGTGTCTTTTAGCCACGAATAGACCTAGATAGGTTCTTTTCATTAATGCTTCATCTTCCCAACTGTCCTCCTCAAGCCCAAAATGTCACCACTATACCTTAACTTGGGTAATAACTCATTTCCGCAACTGTACTTCGCTCCAGTCGAGGATGCTTAGTGGTTCGACCAGAACCTCTCCTTCTGGTTCGACCTGCATTGTACAATTTCTTAAGTTAGTTTTCTTTTAAAACTAATTCTTTGTCAAATTTTATTGTAACTATAACTCCCACCTGAATATCGTGCCATCTGATTACATGCTTAGGGTCATCGACATATTTCTTCAGTACTGAAACACGGAAAACATGGTGGACCCGAATGTGACTCGGCAAGCCAACTTGGTAAGCCATTGGTCCAATCCTTGCCAAGACTTGAAAGGGTCCACAGTATCGGGGTGCCAATTTGGTACACCCACTCCACTGTAAAGGACTCATTTTGGCTTGAATTCTGATATAAACATGGTCCCCAACTTGGTATTCTTTGAACCTTCTTTTCTGATCGACAAATTTTTTATGTTTGTCTTGAGCAGCTTTCAAATTAACACGCATCCTTTTCACCATATCTTCCATTTCCTTAAGCATTTCAGGTCCTAAACTCAGTCTATCTTCGGGTCCTCCCTAGCTGGAAGGTGTACGACATTTCTGGCCATACATAACCTCAAATGGGCTCATTTGCGTCGAGGTATGATACCCATTGTTATACGCGAATTCCACCAGATGTGAATATTCTTCCCACAGTGTAGGTTGTTGCATTACATAAGCCCTTAACATGTCCTCTACCACTTGGTTCACTCGTTCCGTCTGTCCATCAGTTTGAGGATGGTATGTTGTACTGAAGTTCAACTGAGTTCCTAAATCAGCAAATAGTGTGTTCCAAAAAGATGATGTGAACTTCACATCATGATCTGAAATTATCATTTTTGGAAGTCCATGTAACTTGAACACATTCTGCATAAAAATATGAGCAATCTGTGTAGCTTTATACGTGGATTGTACAAGTATAAAATGTGCAGCTTTACTCAACTTATCTACTACCACCATAATGGAATTGTTGTTTCTCTTTGTCTTAGGTAACCCAGTAATAAAATCCATGGAAATGATTTCCCATTTCGATTCTGGGATAGGTAATGGTTGTAACAATCCTACTGGGTGCTGATGTTCTGCTTTCATCTGCTGGCACTCTAAGCACCATGCCAAGTACTCAACGATGCTCTTTTTCATTCCCGACCAAAAATAATCTTTCCGAATTGCAGTAATCATTTTTTGGTAACCCGGTTACCCGCATAATGGCTGATATGGAATTCATCCATAATCAGATTTTTAGTTCTCTTCTGGTTGGGTACATATAACCTTTGCTGTAAATATATCATCCCTGCATCATCTAACTCATATCCTTGTTGTCTTTTCTCGTTGGCGGATTGTTGTATTTGCAGTTTTAGTTGCTGATATTCATCATCTTGGTATGTTGATTCCTTTATCATCTCCCAAAAAGGACTTTTCCATCCACTAATGGAAATTTCGTACAAATTTTGTACCTTTCGACTTAAGGCATCTGCCACTCAGTTTTCTTTTCCCTGCAAATGTTTTATATCAAAATCAAAGCCGCTTAAGAAATCCACCCACCGTGCTTGTCTAGCGTTTAAGGTAGGTTGGCTAAAATAGTTGGTTAAACTATGGTGGCCGGTTAGCAGTAGAAATTCCCAGCCCATAAGATAGTGCCACCACATTTTTAAGGCATGTATGACGGCAGCCAACTCCAAATCATAAGCAGAGTATTTATGTTCATGCTCTTTTAATTTTCGAGACTCGTATGCAATCACTTTGCCTTCTTGCATCAAAACTCCTCCTAATCCCTCTTTACTTGCGTCTATACATACCACATAATTCTTATCAGGATCAGCTATACTCAAAATAGGTGTTGTGGTGAGTAGGTGTTTCAATTGCTCGAAGCTTTTCTGGCAGCTTGGGGTCCATTGAAATGCTTTCCCCTTTTTCTTGAATGAAGTAATGGGGAAAGCCACTTTAGAAAAGGCTTCCACAAACTTTCTATAATATCCAGCTAATCCCATGAAGGATCGGACATCCGCTACATCCTTTGGTATGGGCCACTCCATTATGGCCTTTATCTTTTCCAGATCCACTGAAATTCAATCCTTTCTAATTACGTGACCTAAATATTGGATTTCTTCTTTAAAGAAATCACACTTACTAAACTTAGCATATAACTAATGTTCTCGAAGTGTCTGTAGTACCATTCTGAGATGTTCATGGTGTTCCTCTATAGTGCGGGAATATATTAATATGTTATCAATAAATATCAGCACGAATCGATCCAGATAATGATGAAAAATGTTGTTCATTAAACACATGAAAGTTGCAGGGGCGTTGGTTAGCCTGAAAGGTAATACCACAAATTCGTAATGACCATACCTTGTTCTAAAAGCTGTTTTAGCGATATCGTCCTCTTTAATTCGGATCTGATGGTAGCCTGATCGTAGATCAATCTTAGAGAACACTGTTGCACCTTTCACTTGATCAAACAATTCATCAATCCGAGGTAAAGGATATTTATTTTTGATGGTCAACTTATTCAACTGTCGGTAATCAATGCACATACGAAGGGTTTCGTCCTTTTTCGTAAAAAATAATACTGGGGCTCCCCATGGAGACACGCTAGGATGAATGTAGTTTTTATCTGGTAATTCCTGCAACTGCATTTTTAATTCTGTCAATTCGGGTACACTCATTCTATAGGGTGCTCGTGATATTGGTGCTGCACCGGGTACCAACTCAATGGTAAAGTCTATATTTCTTTTTGGCGGTAGTCTAGGAATTTCTTCCGGAAATACATCTGTAAATTCTTGTATTACAGGGATATTGTCCAAAGTAGTTGTTTTATCCTTAGAATCTGCATAACCCACTTGAATGGCATAGACCTAGCACCCTTTTCGGATACATTTTACTAATTGGGTTGCGGTTATTGGTCGAACCTGCACTGGTCGTTTAATTCCCTGCATTTCTTTTCTGGTTCCATGTTGATCTCTAAAGTAGATAATCTTGGTTTTACAATCAACTAATGACCAATGCTTTTCCAACCAGTCCATACTGACTAGAATGTCATAGGAACCAAGGGGAAGCACGTTCAAGTCAGCCATTACTGGCTAACCGGCTATAGTGAAGGAGCAGTCATTAACTTTGTCTATCACTCGCCTTTTGGCTCCTGTAGCTAATTGTACCAGCCATGGTTTTTTAAATTTAACAAATTGTAAATTACAACGTTCGACAACCTTTGGACTCACATAACTTAGTGTAGCCCCGGGGTCAATTAAAATAGCTATGGTAAGGTCTGAGATTTTACCTTCGAATTCGACCATGGTTGGTTGATATTCTGCCTGCTGATCTTCCAAAGCCGCATTAATCCTTGGTACAGTACGTCCAACTTCACTGACTGTTGAGGCTTCGTGAATTTGGGATAACTGTTCAGTCCCCTTTCTCTGTGGACAGTTTTTAACGTAATGGGCTCCCCCACAACCCCAGCACTGCACTAGGGGCCTTGCTGTCCCTTCACTGTCTAGCCTTGCATGATGTTCGTTGTCCTTGGACTCATTTTTAGTTCTAAATTTGGACGTAGTTCTTGCTATAATTCTATTGTTTGGTCCTTTATGATTCCCCTTACTTCCACCGTTGCGATTCCCTTTGTTGTTTCTGATTGATTTAAAGCTCTTTTTCTCATTCCATTTTCTGCCAGCAACTTCCCCTTTTTGCTTACTTTGTTGATAACAGATTCTGGCCTTACGGATTAACTCGTCCATTGACTTTGGATTTTCGAATTCAATCCTCTCCCACATATATGGTGGTAAGCTGCTAACAAATCGTTGTACCTTCGCCTTTTCCTCCCTTATATATGGCATGTAGCGGAGTAAGGAAGTAAAACGGGTGATGAATTCGTCCATAGTCTGCTGCCCCAATCGCAAATCATGGAATTCTCTTGCCTTCTCATCGTAGAAGTGCTCAGTTAAATATATCTCCTTAAAATACCTTTGGAAATTATCCCAAGTAATGGTCTCCTTAGTAACTCCTTTTACAATCTTTACTTCCTCCCACCATAAGGTGGTCGTTCCCTGCAATTGAAAAATAGCCAATTGTGCTTTAAGATTGTGGTCATATTGGTATAGCTGAAAATACTTGTTCATATTGATTAACCATGCTTCTTCTTGTTCTCCATCAAAATGTGGTGGTTTAATCTTACGGAAATCCCCTTGCAATTCCACCCTTTGTCTTTTCGAGGTTTGTTGCTCAAATGCATTATCGAAACGTTCCTCCTGCTCCTCCAATCTTTCAGGGGGTATATGATGGTTCTGTTCTTCAGACATTCTCTGCTGTTCTGTGCTAGGATTAACTGGTGGTTGATTCTGTCTGTCGGACAGACTTTTCAAAATTCTTTCTTGTTCCATCGTTAATCGGGCATTGTCTTCTCGTAGTTGAGCCATCTCATTCTTAAGCTCCTGTATTGTTTCCAGAATTGCTTGATTTGTAATTCTGGCCTCTTCCCCAAGTTGTACCCACAGTTTGGGATTATTTTCGAGACCATGTGCTCCCTGTCCCATCGCAGGTCTTCAAGATGTATTATCTGTCCTCCTCATGATGCAGTTCCCGGGACTCCTGGTCTTGTACTTCATCATATAAATTTAAAGGGTAATAATGAGAAAGGCCTTAACTTACTACTAAATATTTATATATTTTATACAGTGTCTCTATATGTCACTTCTATCTTGCCCAGAGGCCTCGGTTCTGTAACTGGGCTCCGATACCACATGTCAAAACCCATTAACCAAAGTAAATATACATAATATTGGGTAATTTTTTATTTACACATTAAAGGATGGAGTACGATGGTTAAACCCATCGCCCATGGCAGAATTTAATATATATATTATCTTAATAAACTTACCACCCTCGGCGTATGACTTGACAATATACAAAAAAATTTCACTGACGACATACCATCAGCGGATCCTACTTCATTAATGTTGATTGCCTGAGGGTTTGACAACTGGACTTTCCTTGATACACTCTACCCTCGATCTGGATATCGATCTTGGGATTAGGTAGCAGTGTTTATTACTGCAGACAAGGACTCGACTTCCTCGAGATTCTGAATTTGTTTAACAACGTAGATTTGATCCCTCCATCGAACGGTGAAGATTTCACTTGCCAACTATACAGGCAGCGTCTTAGGGTTTGCGAAGCTCATTTGTTAGATGGAGGGTTACTTCTAGAGAGTTCCGCTATGCTACATCTGGTTAAGGCGCTCAATTCTCAGATGTCAACCACAGATTTTGGTGTTAAGATTTATGCATGCCTTTTGTGCCTAAAGGTGAATCGAACTCTCGACGTCCTACCCTGAACCCTGCTCATCCCAACAGGTAAACTTATCGTCGTTTCATTGTTATTCGTTAATGGAATTTACAATGTTCTATTGAATTTACTCCTGGACTTGTTTTCTCATTCATTTCGGTTGCTTAAATAGAGTTTGGGTGATTTAATGCGGCAACAAGGAAAGAAAGCACCATTTCTCTCGAGAGAAGCGATTCGACCGGGTAAGATCTTGACCCCTAAGAAAAACTAGGCACATAAGATAGGTGCCGGATGCAAGGTTTAATTTTTCTCTATTTCCTGTCAGGTGGTTCTCCATTTTCTATTGGAAGCATGAATCGTTCTGTTACTTCCTGGGCTAAGGAAGCCTTTCATAGCTTGATTCCATGAGGCTCTGCCCTTATGAGTCTTCAAGGGGTTGTTGCGATTCACTCGCGCCTTATGAAGGACTCCCAGTCTTTTTGTTATTGCACAATAATTTTATTGTTTGAATTTATAAACTCCTGGATAATTTTATCTCTTCCTTGTTCTGTATGAAAGATTTTTTGGCAAGCTCTCGAGTTCTTAACTCAGCCCAGCTGTGCCTTCTCAGAAAGTATTTCATTATATGTATGTATATTTACATACCCGATCATTTTGTATCTGTGTACCGCTCGGCTTTGTTGCGGATTTTGGGTTTCTGAGTTTTTATGTATAAGCCATGTACTACAGTTTACTCTAATGACCTTGTTGAGTCCCGGCAAGGGTTTGTTTATCTGTTAAATCATTGCACAATTTTCAATGGAATTTGAATGTATGTTTGTTCCTCAAACTGTTGTTACATATGCATATATTTTCTTTTAGCTATTACTTTTTATGCGCTCGGCGCTCTAGAACATCTAATTATATTTCATCGTTTATATTCATATGACAATTCTCTGGTACATATGACGATGGTTTCATTCTGTTGTTTAATTTAATGTATACCTGTAAATGCATCTTCCATTGATTTTGTTATTGAATATACATGGTCTTCATGTTCGCGGATTTTCCTTTATAATGACACTTTAATTCCAGAATTCACATATTTTTCCTGCATGCTGCCTTTCGAGACTATTCGATGTGTTTTCAGGACATTTGTGAATCCCAATTGGGCTTCCGCTGTCTTTAAATTTTAGATAATTCTGACCCTATAAATAAAGGGTTTATAAATGGAACTTGTTGGTTACTATGGCTTTATTACAAACAATGTTGTATTAGTTATGTTGTCTTTCTACTGTCGCAAAGAAAAAGGTATTACTTTAATTTACAGAGTAGGGTCTCTGCTAGTTCTGTTATTGTATGGAGAATCATTCACACCCAGAACCTATAAATCTTGTCATTACTCGTTACTGTTCTGTCCAGTTCGTCTGCTAATTTTTTTGTTTCGTTACAGATATAAGTTTTATAGTTCATTTCATCTTTCTTTAACATGGAGACTTACTGTTCCCCTTCAAGATTTTGTTCGGGTTTCTAAGGCGTTTCGGTATTCGAACGAATACCTGAAGCCATCCTAACCCAGGCAGTCCCCTATTCAAGTTTAACTAAATAATCTTTCATTTCAAACCTAATTTAAATTCTTCATTTCAGACAGAATGTAATTGTTCTCTTTGTATTATACCAGAAATTTCGTCAGAAGCACTCTGCTTCTTAACCTAATGCCTAAATGATAGTCCTAAAGAGTATGGAATTTTTCCAGAAATATGAAAACTGTAACTGTACTTACCTGTACTACCACGCTTACAGCCTCCTATACTTCTCCAGAGTGGAGAAAATTGGTGTTTTGCTTGTTTTCCTCCCAACCACGAGATTCGTCAACCAGACTAAATCTCCCCCCAAGCTCATTTTCCAGACCTCTGCCTTCAGCAAATATATGCACCATTTGTGCCTGTGCTATCTGGTCTTCACCAGACTTAGCACTATCTCTTTTCTCTTTCTGCCACCTTCCTTTACGTGTCCGTTCCTCAACAACCCGGGCCTTTTCCTTTTTCCCATCTTTTCTATGGGAAGAGGAAAAGCAGTTAGGATTTACCCCCTTACTTGCTGGCAACTGTTTTTTTTTTTTAATCTCGCAAGAAAAGAGAATAACTTTCTTATAGAAAGTTACTATATGTAATTTACTCAATCCAAGTTCAACTTTTGAATTAATAATATTATAATCATTTAAAAAAAAACAATAATCCCTCTTCCATATTTTACCTACAATGGTAACAGCAGAAGATTTATTCACATAAATTGTCCAGATCATTACAGAAGACCGACAAACTCTCAGACTGCACTTTGATAGTTCGTACACGTGTAAGTCGAAGAGGTTTGGGGATTGAGATAGAAGAGTCCCAATGCTTTATCGGGCATCATTCCCAAGCTAAAAGACAAGAGAAGATTTGAAGTATAAAAGTGATTAATGTAAATGTTGTTTCTTTTCCATTGATCAAAATAATTAAAATCCTTATTCTCATTT
>APFE030193519.1:94315-122087 GCA_000404065.3 Pinus taeda
GTTTTATCAAATAAAATAATATTTATTTTTTATTTTATATAGATTTGAAATTTAAAGAATTCTAAATAATAATGGTGTAGAAATGTAAATTAAATTATTGGTAAATGTTAAGAAGTATTAATTTATGATAAACATCAAATAATTACTCTATAAATATACCTCATATTGCCTAAATAATTGGGTTTTTAGGTTGGATAGACCAATGTTTGGTCTCAGTAGACTTTAACCACCACAAACACCACCACCACCACCATCAAATATATTAATTATAAAACAAAATTACTATATGATTAAACATATATACATTTTACGAAGTATATAACAATATTTTTAATAATGGAAATTCAACTTTACTTTACCATGAAAATTGTTAACTTGTAAATATCTTTTTGTTAAAATACTATGGCCCAATACCTTATCTTATTACACCAAGAGACACTTTACAATGTCGATGGTGTTTCATTGGTGTAAATTTTTATTTGTAAACATTTACATATAGGCTTAATTAAAAAATAATAAAAAGATAAAAGTAATATAGAGTCATTAGAGAGAGATTTTAGTTTTAGTAAATAAGTGTAAACATTTAAATGTTTTCTCAATTGACAATAAAATGTTAAGAAATAAAATATTTTAAATTATTATTATTATTATTAATTGTATAAAAATTACTATATGATTAAACATATATATATTAAAAATTATGTAACAATATTCTTAATAATGGAGATTCACCCCTACTTTAACATGAAAATTCTTGACTTGTAAATAGGTTTTTTTATAAGATTATGGCCTAATACCATAGCTTATTACATGAAAAAGACACTTTACAACCTAGATGGTGTTGTACTACTGTAAATTTTTATTCATAAATATTTACATGTAGGTTTAATTAAAAATAATAAAAAGTGAAAAGCATTATAGAGTCAATATAGGGAGACATTTAAATGTTGGCTCAATTGATAATAAAAATTTTAAAATAACAAAAATCTTAAATTCATTTTGTTATATCATAATTTTACTTTTCTTAATAAAATTATGAACATCTCTTTTGGATATTAGAAAACTATGATAGACATATCACATTAAAATATAGAACTTATAAATCATAGTTGTAAATTAAGATCCATTTTACCATATAAATTGAAATAGTAATTTCCTAATCATATTTAGATGTAATTATATACACATAAAATCTTGATACTTATAATAAGCTTACAATATAACAAAATTTACAACTATAAATATTTACCTCCACTTTACCATGTATATTATTGACTTGTAAATAAGATTTGTTACAATACCATGGGCCAATATGGTGACTTATTAATACAACATGGCAAAAAACCCATAAATTATTTCACAATTAATAATATTTTAAATATATTTTATTTAATGTAATTTTATAAACATTTTTTAATTAAAATGAAAAGAAAAAATGTTATAATTACTTTTTAGATATTTTGAAAACCCACTATCCTTGCTATTGCTACAAATATTTGTGACTTTGAATAAAATATTAAATGGAAGGCTTTAATAATATTAGAAATGTGAATAGTTTTATATATATAAATTGTGAAAACTATAAATATAAATAATATTTATTAAAACTAGTATAAATCCATGTTAAATAAAGATCGATATGTAATGAGATGAAAAAACATTCCTAAATTTTTGTACTCTAAAGAAGTTTTCATCTTGGGATATTTGATCCCTCTGGGATCTAGCCGATCCATAATTACGATGGGTCTATGTTGGGCTCTTTGTAGATCTATAGTTAAGATCGGTCTATGTTAGTCAATTCCCCATGCCCAACATGACATGTGTTGATATGACATTGTTTTAATTTTTTTTCTAAGACTAAATCTATTAAAGATATAAAAGATAATGATGATGGAGGCACCAGCCTCTGTAGAAACTATCTCAGATATTACCAAGTATTAACCAACAGTAACTGAAAAAGGAGATTGCCCTCAAGGGGAAACCAGTTCAAAAAACATGGGGTGAGCTGCCCACGCAGGGAACCAGCATGTAATTCCCATGTATAAGAGTTTTTGAGTAGGAAAAAAACAAAATTAACCCCAAATAACACCAATAACAACAAAAACTACAAAAAAGACCCCTAAAATGGTGACCGGGTGTCTAAAAACCTGAATAAAAAACTCAGGCTGGCTAGGTGTCAACAAGTGGCAAAGGTTCCTCCATGATGAGACACTCGTAGGCATACCTGTTTTTGATGTCTTGCTGTTGACCCCTTGTTGTGGCTTCTCTCTGCGTCTTGCCAGTTAGAGTAATCATCGTGGCTTCCATCTTCACATTACCTTCTGGAGTGTTGTCCATCTGGTTCAAAACATTTGGTTAAGAGCGAGCTACGTCTGTTCAGGTTAGAGCTTCATCAGGAGATCTATGAATCCTTGAGCTGCTGCCTTGAGTTTTTAGTCTGCTAGTGCCAGTCCTGTCTTGTATGATTTGAGTTGGGAAGACAGTGCTTTGTGGATCTTCGCGGAAGGTGATAGAAATGGTGGCGATAATACAAGGGTGGTCCAAAGTGCATATAAACTGGAACTAGGTTGTATGATAAGGATTCATCATCAGCACGTAGTCATTAGGGAGGTGTTGGGCTTCCGCATCATGTCTAAAGGCAGTCCTTTGGGCCTACTCCTTGCCACTGCGAGTGTTGGGATACTGACCTATGCCGTGAGCAGCAGACGTGGGTGAGGAGGAATCCGCAAGAGTTGAGGTAGATGGGGACATCAAGGGGGGTGCATTTGTCTGCCTTTGTTGCTACCCCTACGACTTCTCACTATTTTCCTCAAACGAGGCATGTTTGCTTGGTGAATATCGGAATGTCGGGTGCCTGAAAGAGCAAGAGAAGGGATGGAATGGCTCATGGAGGTAGGAGAGTGAGGAATTTGATTACCAGAGGTGAGAGTTAGGTTGGAATTAGTAGCTCTGTTGTAGCAAAGCATGTTGTGCGAGAAGTGGCCACCTTTGTTCATCTCAATGTAGTAGAGGATATATTACCTTCTCCCCGTGGTCATTCAATAGCTTGGCTCTGTACCAGTGGGGAGGCAGTTACAGGCCAGAGGAGGTAGAACAGGGCGAAGGTGATCCGCATTCCCCATATTAAGGATCAAAATTAGGTAACCTCGATAGTCATCGATCATTAAATTTTTTTGGCTTTCAGACAACAATGAAATGTGATAAATTATGACTGTGGGTGTCTTGG
This sequence comes from Pinus taeda, assembly GCA_000404065.3. NCBI lineage: Eukaryota > Viridiplantae > Streptophyta > Pinopsida > Pinales > Pinaceae > Pinus > Pinus taeda. Next base: position 97,542 of record APFE030193519.1, read on the forward strand.
TTACAGTGCGGGTAGCCATGTGGCTACAACACTTACCTGCCCGGATGAGCCACTCTATACCAGCGCCATTAATACCTCATTAATCACTTGCATCTGGGATACATTGTTTTAATTAAATAACTTGACATAAATTAATTACAAAATCATAATTAATTTGGATATAAATCCTAACCGTTAATCTAATATGAATACTACTATACATATTCTAGCATATTTCATGGATATTAAATCTCTAACCTTCACCTAATAACTACTAATAATTAAATTAAAATTCTAGAAAGTATGTTCTCAAACAAACAAGCTTATCCACTCAATTATTAAGAACTAGCATAGATCCACCTTAATATGGAGAACTAAAAAGAAAAAGAAAAAATCTCTACATGTGAATGTCTATCCTCAAATTTTATAGTCAAAATGAGTTTTTCATATTGAAATATATAATTCATTTCAAAATTTGAAATTAAAATAAATGTAATATTTTATTATAAATGAAAATTTTTTAAATAATTTTTTTATATATTAATATTATTAAGAAACAAGAAACTATATAATATATATATATATATATTATATATATATATATATAATATATATATATATAATAAAAAATGTATTTAGTTAGTGAATATATTTATATTAAATTTCACAAATCATAATATAATATAATATATATATAGAAATGAAAATATTCAAATTAAAAAGTTCAAGAAGTGCGTGGAATTAATATAGTTAGATTTAAAACATTATTTTAGTAGAAATATCATTTTAGCAAGATGGTTTCTCGCAACACCACAATAAAGGTGATATCATGTTAAATTATGAATTATTATTTATATAAAAACTTAAAAAAAAATAACAATTTTTTTGATAAATATAAAATTTCTTTTTTTTTAAGTCAAAGATTATATTATATAGCGAAATATAGTACAAAAAATCTGTCGTGGCAGATCGAGAGCAGGGAAGAAAAATCAACCATAACTGAATTCCTGTTCATAGAGTTCAAGAAAAGAAAACTGCCTGAAGCACACCACATAGGGTGGCTCAAGCTGAGCTTATTCCTATAATCCGAAACTGCCGAGACATTACAATTCATGACATTGACAAAGATTGACCTAGGCCGAAACATAGAAAAGGCCAAAGAGAACATAAGATAAGGAACTACTCTAGATAAACTTTCCCATTTGACTAATGGTGTCTAGACCCATCTGCCTCATGTGAGTGTTCATCCTCGCTTGCAAGGCCGCCATCGAATTGTTCTCCTGCATCTTTGTTGTGGCTGGTCGCGGGGCTCCAGGAGCAGGGTTGGTAGTGTCTTTCAGAAGCCTTATGAGCAGAGTAAGCTTGCGGTTGACTGTTTGAATGGCTTCCTGCACCGTAGTGATTCGACTGTCCAGAGAGTTGTTGTAGTCAATAATTTTAGCCATCTGAGCCTCCGTGAGGTTCACTTCAGTCACGACGTGCTGCCTCTCCTTCTCAATTAACTCCAGAGCTTTGGCTATGAGCGTCTTGGTGCGCCAGCTCTCCGCCTTAGTTCTTACAAACTGTGTGGCCCTTTTTGAAAGGGTCCCCGGATCCTTCAACCAGTCCACCTCCGCTGCAATCTCCTCCTCGTTCGCCCTTCTTCCTCCTGCTTGACCTTGGCTTCCAACTCTGCAACCTTGCGCTTGTACTTAGCAGTAGCTTGGGTATCATAACCTTTCTTTGCCTCAAGGAGGCCCTGATTAGCCGCAGCACATCTGCTACTACCCGCGTCCATATTTGCTTCTCTGTGCTCTTTCCAGCTAATGCAAATATCGATTATAGATGCGAACTTGACACTATTATGAGAGGCTGTGGAAAACACAGGGTAGAGACTCCTGGCTTTATAGCGTTTTAGTTTGTGAACTTGCCTGAGAATAGCCTTAGTCCCACCATAGGTTGGGGTACAGATGTAATAAATAAGAATGAGGTTTGCACAAGCAAGGCTGATGCAGTTCGAAGCAGAGAGGAAGTGGCTGCTTATGATCCGATTAGCCTTATGCCAAGTGTGTGGTATAGTAGATCGGTTGCTGCGGTTGCTGGAGGAATCGGATATAACCTGTTTGCCTGCATATCGGTTACTCCTGCGCTGAGCCTCGATCCACTCCACCTCTCTCTGAATTAGCATAAATGTTATTGATGTATTTCCATACGGATTCCTGCCAAGTGTCCTGATTTTGATATTGCTGATGCAGTGAGTTCTGTGGCTCGATCTGTAATGATCAATCGTCTCGCTGGCCTGCCGTCGCCGGGAGATCCACCGCTCAGGTCGTACTATCATTCCATTGATTTGGTGACGATTATTGCTGATACCAATTACATCAACATTCTGGTACCGGAACCTGGAGCCGTCACCCGCTAGGATGAATCGGCTTGGTTTGAGTCCTTCTCTGCCAGCTGTGCACATGTCACCTTGAGGATTGGGCAAACTATCTCCTGCCAACAGCTGTTCGTAATTAGGTGCAGGTTGTCAGCACCATGGTTTGCCAAGAAGTCAGCCAATCCATTCACTTTCCTTCTTACAGAATGGAAGACTATGCCTCTCAGTTCTGCTAACATCTCCGCTATACCTTCAGTAGCCTTTTCCAGCCTCCAATGTTTGCTTACCTTACTGGTTTGTGTTCCTGCTTGAAGGCGTTTGGTCGCCGAGACGGCTAGGGACAAGTCCCCCTCCACTATGACATTTCGTTGTCTGATGGTTTTGAGAATCTTTAAGCCTTGCTCTAGCGCCGCAAACTCTGCTTCATTGTTTGTGCATTCACCAAGTGCCCTGCAATAAATATGGATTATGTCTCCATCTTGATTCCGGATGGCACCTCCAATTCCTGCTATACCTGGGTTGCCCCTCGATGCTCCATCAAAGTTCAATTTGAGGCAGCCCTCTGGTGGTTGTTGCCATCTGTGAAGTTGCGAAGAAGGATGAGCTCTGTTTCCCCCCGAGGGTGGATTGCTGGATACCTCCAATTGAAATATCTTTAATATGCGTAAGTCCTGTCCCGTAGGTTTTTCATTTGAATTTGCTTTGCATTTTGCCTGTACTAGCTGTCTTATATTAATAGTTATGGAGTCTTTTGCAAATTCTATGTTTCTGACTTCTTCCGTGAAAACTCTTCGATTCCTCTCTTTCCATATTGTCCATGTTATGAATCCCGGGGTGCATTTCCATATATTATCCACTCTGCTGGTTCTAGAGAAGTTCCTCCTCCAGTCAATGATGGTTTCCTGAATGGAGTCCCTGTTCCGATCAAAGGCTTCCAGAAATGCTTCCATCCAGAGCCAAAGCTGGGAAGCCCAATCACAAGAGTTAAAAAGGTGATTCATTGTTTCCTCCTCCTTCAGGCACATAGGGCATCTTGAGGGTCCTCGAAACCCTTTTCTCAAAAGGTTTTCCCAAGTTAGAGTTTTCTTCTGCATAAGAAGCCAAAGAAAAGTTCTAATTTTCGGCCATTGAAGACTGTCCCAAACTTTGTCGGTCCAGGGCATAATGTCAGGCTGTTATTCCCTCTCTATGATGCTTCTTGCTTCTTTTAGGGAGAACTCCCCGTTTCCTTTCGGTCACCATCTAAGCTTGTCATTTTCAGCAGCAACTCGAATTTTTCTCTTGAGGATTTGTTGATTTAAATCTTGGATGGAATCTTGTATATCTTCGTTGTGGGTGGGGTTGAAAACTATCCATTCCCTCCACTCCGGGTCTTCACTGGTTGAGTTCCAGTAATGGTTGACTTTGAAATGGCCCTCAGTTTGTGTGTGTTGCTTAAATGGTTGGAGAAGAGGGGTGTCTAATTTCGGGGATTGCTGCCAAGCATCCACCAAAAAGAGTGCTTGAGTTCCATTTCTTATCTCCCAGAAACTATAATCCTGGACAATACTTCTGTTGGCCTGGGCATGATTCCATATGGGAGATCCGTTGGGGGTTTCCTGCATTCTGATAAGATCTAGATTGGAACTATTCGGTTTGTACTTTTCCTTCCATAGAGTGGCCCAAGGAAGGGTTGTGTCCGAGATCCACTTCCACCAAATTTTGGCTCCGCAGACTCTGTTAACCACTAAGGGATCAACCAGGTTCAGGCCTCCCCTGTTGTTAGGTTTACACAGTTTCTTCCAAGCAACCAACGACCATTTCCTCTTTTCACTTTTTGCACTCCATAAGAAGGAGCACTGGATTCTCCTTATTTGATCTAGAATTCCTTTCAGAGCAGGTAAAATCGAAAGCATGTACTGAGGGATGGCCTACAAGACCGCTTTGGTAAGAATTAATCTGCCTGCAAAATTCAGAGCCCTGTTAGTCCAATGTTTGCATTTCCTTTCCATACTGGCAAGGACTTTCTCCCAATGAACCTTTTGCCATGGTTTGAGGGTCAGGGGGGCTCCTAGATATCTTGAAGGTAAGGAGCCAATTTTAGACCCCAGCAGCCTAGAAAGATGAGATTGGATAGCCTGATGCGTGTTGAAGATGAAGATGGTAGATTTGGAGAAATTTATCTCCATTCCGGAAGCTTTGCTAAACAGATGAAGAATGTATCTATAAGCCAAATCTTCCTTAACTGTGGGGGTGCCATGTAACATGGTATCATCCACAAACTGTTGATGAGTGGTAGCAGGATAGGATCTGATAGGCTGCAGAGCTTTGATTTGACCTTCTGCTTTTTTCTTTGCAATTAATCTGCTGAGGCCCTCCATTAGAATGACAAACAGAAAAGGGGAAATAGGATCCCCCTGTCTGATGCCTCTGGAAGGGCTGAATTGAGCAGAGGGGGCTCCATTCATAAGGATGGAGTATGTGGGAGATTTAATAAGCGCTAAAACCCATTTGATCCATTGTTTACTAAACCCAAATGCCTCTAAAACTACTTCCAGGTATGACCAACTTACCTTGTCATAAGCTTTGGATAGATCTAACTGCATGAGCATTCCAGCTTCTTTCCGTGAGTGAAGAGAGTGAATCATCTCCTGGGCTAGCAAAATGTTGTCTAGAATTTGTCTTCCTCCCACGTAGCCTTACTGTTCTTGCGAGATGATGCCCGGGAGGATCACCTTCAGCCTGTTGGCCATGACTTTTGAAATGATCTTGTAGATGACATTATAGAGGGCTATGGGTCTGAACTTTTCTGGTGTATTGGCCTCCCCTACTTTGGGAACAAGAGCAATGAAGGTTGAGTTTAGAGATTTTAGGATTGTTTTGGAATGTCTTGAGTCTTCCACAATCTCCCAAATGTCTTGCTTAACAATGTTCCAGCAGGCTTTATAGAAGTTAATGGTAAACCCGTCCGGCCCAGGAGCTTTGTCGCTGGGCATACTCCTAACTACTTCCTCGACCTCTTCCATAGTGATAGTTCTTCTGAGGGCCCAGTTCTGCTCCTCTCTGATTGATTTGGGTATGGCATTAGTTATTTCTTTAATTGTTGCCTCTCTGTTGATCTTTGGTTCATGCGCTATGTGGCCAAAATGGTCCAATAGTAAGGCTGATATCTCATTGTGATTCCTGAGGACTTCACCCTCACTATTCTTCAGTTCTAGGATTATGTTGGCACTTCTGTAATCCATAGCTGATCTGTGGAAAAAATTGGTGTTTTGCTCACCTTCCTTCAGCCAAAGAATTCGTGATTTTTGCCTCCATAAGGATTCTTCCTGCTTACATCTGTTGTGCCATTGTTGAGTGAGATCTTTTTCTCGTTCACAGGTTTCCTCATCTCTGCAGCCTGCCGCCCCGTCCTTGTGAATTTGTTCCAGCTTTTGTTCAATGGTCGCTTTCTCCTGAAATATATTTCCAAAAACTGTTTTGTTCTAGTCCTTTAATCTCAATTTGATGTTTTTTAGTTTCTTTTGCAGATTGAACATCTTGGATCCTTCTTCATCTACAGGCTCTGACCACCACTTTTCCACCATATTGAGGAAGTTAGGGTGTTCTATCCAAAACTTTTCGAACCTGAAGGGTGTGTTCCTGGGGATCCCTGGAATCTCGACCACTAGAGAGATCGGTCAGTGGTCAGATCCTTCGCTTGGGAGAATGTTCGAGTCAACGACCGTTCCATCTAATATTAAGCTTTCTGAAACTAAAAAACGATCCAGTCTTGAAGATATCAACCTTTCGCCCCCCCTTCGGTTGTTCCAGGTGAACTTACCATGTTTGGGGTAAACGTCCACTAATCTAGCATTATCAATGAAACCTATAAAGGCCTCCCCATCCCTGTTTAGCTTCCGGAGGCCTCCTTGTTTCTCCAGGAGGGAGGTGATCATGTTGAAATCCCCTCCCAAAATGAAATTTGCATCAGGGTGTCTTACAATGAAGTTGGTTAAAGACACTAGGAGCATTATCTTGTCTTCTAACTTCGGAGGACTATAGACATTGATGCATAGGAAGGATGAAGAATTACCTGTAGGTTGCACTTCCATGGCTAAATAGTTCTTTCTTGCTTCAGCTTTGAGGACCTGCTATCTCCTTGTGTCCCAGAAGGTTGCTAAGCCTCCTTCTCGCCCTTTGCTTTCTATCTCTAAGACTTCAAAATTTCTTCCTAACCTGACTCGTAGCTTTTCTATGAGAGCTCTGTTGCACTTGGTCTCTTGTAGAAATAACATATCCGAGTTGTTTTTTTCCATCTTCCTCTTTAACAGCCTTTGTTTAGCTTGGTTGTTCATCCCTCTTGCATTCCATGATACAATCTTCATATTTAACTAATTTGTGGGAAGGACGGATACTCGCTCAGCTGCTTTATCTTACCTGCGTTGATCAACATTTCTCCAAGCTCCTGCAGATGTTCTCCACTTGTCTTGCAGCCTCTATGGCATTTGTGCCTCGATCCAGAGGTTTTGCCCAATGATACTTTATGGTGCGGGATACCTCCTTTGATGATGCCCAGCTTGTTCTGCTGTTTCTCTATTGCTACCTTCTGCCGTGCTATGAAGAGGTCCTTGACCTTCCTGATCTCTTCCTCCGGTACAACTTCAATCCCTTTTTCTCTCCATTTATCTACGAGCGTTGTTAGGTCCATGCCATCCATGGCTAAGGTATCTTCTAGCTCCAGATCCTCACTCCCCGCCTCACTGGTTAACATCTCTATTTCTTCGTCCGTTTCTGTTGTTCTGTCCTGCATGTGGATTTCACCATTGAAGGCTTCTACCTCAGTGCTTTCCCCTAGAGGTTTATCCTGTTCTCCTTGCTCTGCCTCCCCATCAGGAGTGTTCTTTTTTTCCTCCGAGTCGGTCTCGGGGTTTAGGAACTCAAAGGGGTTACTGAAGAAGTTTTTTCCTGTGTCTCCTTTGATATTCCTTCTTCTATTGGCACGCTGCCTGTTCTTTGGTTTGATAAAGTTGTTCTTCTCTCTGTTGTTCTGGGTTTTGTCTTCTTCTACCTCCTTTCTGCTCAAAGGACAGTCCCTTGCCAGATGTCCATGCTCATGGCATTTTCGACATCTGAAAGGTATTTGTTCATAATCTAAAGCTTGAAAATATTCCTCATCCCTGTACTCCAGCCAAACCCCTTCATGAAGTGCTCCTGAGACATCCAGCTCGACACAGATTCTTGCATATGAAGTATATCTTTTCTGCAAGGTTGCCTCCGAAGCTTTGACAAACGTTCCGAGCTTATCCCCTATTTTCTTTAAGGCATTCAAACCCCAGTAATCTATCGGGACAGAGAAGAGTCTGATCCAAACCGGAACTTGAGTGAAGGATTCCTTCTCCGGGACGAAGTTCGGCTTCCAAGGTCTCATATATAAGCCTGCTGAAGCTAGGAAATAAGGGTCGCCTTCGAATACGCTGTCTTTCTCTTTTAGACTGGTAAATACTACAGTGAAAAAACCTTTGGCTTCCAGATGTAGCTGCACATCTCCTTTCGGCTTCCACTGCTGTCTTATCCATTGGCATAGAGTCCTCTCAGTTGGCCAGATTCCCATAAATTTACATATCATGGCATGTTCAGCCATATGCTCCCTATAGGTTTGGATTTCAGGGTTAGAGATTGTCACCCGTAGGCTATCAGTTTTCTTTGGCTTACGTGCACTGCTGTTTATCGGGGTGCTGTTGGGGTTCACGCCGGACTCCCCCACCTTCTCTGTTTGGTCCTTTCTTTTGTCTGTTTACTCTTTGTCTGCATGCGGTTCGGCGTCCTCATTTTCTGAGGGCTGAGACTTTGCAGCAGTTTTGTTTTGATTGCCTCCCCTGTTCTGCACCTCTGTATTCCTGACTTTTGTTGATTTTACTACCTTTTCAGATGTCATTGGTGTCTTATCCTTTTTGTTTTTACTGTTCAGCTTCGAGCTGTTCAGTCCCTCTATTCTGACTCCTTCTTTCATGTTCTGATGATGTTTCTGCAGGATGACCTGCTTGAAAGTGGGGGTCCCACTGGACCCCTCTGTTCCCATCCAGTCCGACAGCAGTTGCCCCTTTGGAAACAATGCTGCCAATCAAAATTTGTGGTATTCCAGGCCTACTACAGAAGCTGAAATGGAGGAACCCTAGCTCTCATCTGCCAGAGATGATAAAATTTCAAATTTTAATAATAAACAATAAATCTAATTCTAATGGTATATGTATATTTTTAAATATATTTATTATTTACTGGGTTGCATTTTGTAATTTTTGTTGCAATCAAATTTATCCGGTAAACTATAAAACATTGAATATCATCATTCACATTTTGACGAGAGCCAAAAACTAAATTTTTTAATAACCTTAAAATTTAACATGTATTTAATTATATAGTTTAAAAAAAATTTACTTAAAATTAATATAATTAATATAAATGAGTTGGGGCATACACCAAAATAATTACAAAACATATGTGCACTATGAAATACGCCATGGATTATCTAACCGAACTTTTAAATTAACGTATGTTTGGTGGGCAGATCAAATCACTTTTTTACCAATGGACAATGGAGCTTTGGATATTTTATTGATTTTATTTAATGGTTTTTTAAGTAACTAAGCAGGGTGATTATTAATAATTATTTTTAAAATGCCACACTCATATATAAATAAATAATAAATAAGTAATTACTTTATATATATAGTAATAATTTTTAAAAATATATAAATATATGGTAAGTAAATTAATTATAAAATATTTTATCAAAGTATATATTTAGTAAATTGTATGCTTATTTACAATTTTTTTTTAAATTTGAACTTTTTTCATTAGTCAAAAGATATGTACAAAGATGTCAAAATGTAAGTGGACTCACCTCGATCAGGTTTGATGATTAATGCTATTAGAAGACTACACACAAAAATAAAAATACCTAACCAAGAGGTCCACCGTCTTATAGGCCTTACACACCAAAAAAAAAAAGAACTAACAAGACAGGAATTACAATAATTAGTCATTAGAAATGATAGAAGCAGGATTGTCTGGCCCCATTCCTAGAGGAGAAGGAGGGCAGTTAGACAGTGGACATGTTACTCAAAGTGATCAAGCCAAGATTCCATCTTCTCAAGCTTTTTGGTCAACAGGTTTTCACCACCAAAAATGACCACAATTCGTTCACGAATATGGAATTGAAAGTAGTGTATTTACTCTAGCTTAGTCATAACAGCCTTATGTTCTTCCCTTTAGACCCTGTCATGAGATTTCAGTGTGTCCATGATGGATTGGAACATCTCCTCTTGCATCGAAGTTCTCGTGTTGTGACCAGCAGCTGCACTTCCAACTGAGCCTACGTATCCCATGTTGTCAGTATTCCCTCATGAACTCAAACCTCATACATGGCTTGTGGGCCTGCTCCTGTTGCTTACTCCACCATCGCCTTGTGTCAGGATCCTGCAACCCTTGTCGCCCATAGGATCGACTGATGATCCTCTCACACTGCAAAATGCACAACCCTCATGAGCGTGGCCTCACATTATTCCCACAACATGACTAATTTTATCAACATCGAATTCCACATAGTCACCCGAGGCATCAGTAACCTTACTTGTCCCCTGCCCCAGGAAGGAAAATTATGACTTGGCCAACATAGTAGTACAGAAGGAATGAGGAACCCACTTCATCCTGGTAGCCTCGCAAAAATCCATAGTCCCTTAACCAACCCAAATCGACACCAACATCCACCCAGTCAATGCCTGAACCATGCCATCAATAACTACACACCCTGCCAGCCAGTCGACAACTAGGTGAGATCCTTCACTGCATGCCACAGTTAAAATAGGAGAAATGTCCTAGACTCACTGGTCTCCACTATCTGATTTCTCCACAAATTTATCAAGGACCCTAACTAATACCGCCAACCGACCCCTCACCTCGAGGGTCCAAAGAAAAATTGCTCAGCTAAACAAAGAGAAGGCAAAACACTAAGAATCCTAGAAACCTAGTAGAAACAAGGGCCATTGGGCTTCCCTGAAAGGAAGTCATCGTCTACCAAAACCAAAACTGAAAAACAAACAATGTCGTTTAGTAAGAAACAATATATAGCCTTGTCCAGAGCCTCAACTTGAGCAAAAACAACACCACCAGAAACATTGGAACCACTAGCTTATTTGGAATCATTCATGGTCATGATAATAGATGTTATAAAAATGTTCAAAAAATTTTTTTTTCGCTTTTTTGGTTTGACTTAATGTTACTCTTGCATTTTTGGGCTTTCTATATTATTATGGATGTTTGAATATGTTAATTATGATGTAAGCTTAACTTGATATGGTTTTTATTATCTAATACAAGTATGAGATAGTCCCTTAATCTGTTTAGATATCTAGTTCCATTGCATCAAAGTGAAAGTTCACGTTTCCAATGTATCTTCATGATCGAGAAAATGTAATAGAATAAAAGATGGGAAATAAAATTATCTTAAGATTAAAGGTAAAAAAATAAAAAATAAAAAAATTTAGAAAATAAGAACAATAAAAAATATTAATATATGTATGTGTTCATAGATTCATTTTGATATTAACAAATTGATCAATTTCATTATATGAAAAAAAAAATGGAAAAAATAATTCTGATGTGGTGTAAGGTATCATTGAGTTCGAATTTAATATCACATAAAAGGAAGGGTACATATGAGATCAAATACATATTATCATGATCCTTATTAACTCATCATGGTCATGATTAAATAACTATTACAAGAAGATGAATAAAATAGAGAAATCATGATAAATTTTCAACATAGGACAATAAAAGCATATCCTTTATATTTGAGAGAACAAAGAGGACTTTAGGAAAAAACAGGGAAACCTTGCTCTATAATTGTTGAGATTATTAACTCAAATATATAAAGTAAAATATAATAAAACAGATACAGCATTTAAAAATAAATAAGTGAATGATTAGAAAAATATATCATGTTAGAAGAGATGTCATGGTCATTAAATTTACAATAATCTACTATTATATAATTAACAAGATTAGACATTCAAATTGATAAATCAGAATATAATATAATGTTCAATGGGCATATATATATTAGAAAACAAGAGTATTTATAAAAACTACATTTTTGTGGTATAAAAAGGATTCTTTCATTAATCAAAGAAAGTCACACATAGATTTTATTTCCCAAATATGGCTAAAATTTGAGAGAAAACTAACAAGCTTCCTAACAAGAAAACAAAATTAGGAAACTACTACGATAATCATAACAATATTAAAAATTTCACTGAGGACTCAAGATTCGAAATAGAGAATTGCATTAGACAGTTGTAAGGCATTCCTCAAGATAGGCTAAGTGGTCACTGTCTTCTTGGATCCATGCCTTATTTCTCTTAAGACTTCATTTTTTTTTTCTTTATGGCTAGATACCACCTTGAAATCCATCATCTAAACCCAAACGCTAAATTGTGAAGTACTCAAGCCCAATTTCTTGTTTCGAAGATAGGCCTTATATAGAATCTTAACCTCATGATTTGGAATGTCTCACACGTGTTTTCCATGGAAGGCCTCTGCAAGGGCTATTAGCTATGGTTCATCGAAATCCATATCTTCGTTTAGGGATTCTAATTTCGCTTCTTTTGAAGGGTAGCTAATCATCTACTTTAGTAAGATATTGTTTTATTTCCTCAAGAGACGTTTGCACAAGCTCTGTAGGGTCTTCAGATTTATCTTCTATTAATTTGATGCTTGATTAGATGTTGACTTTCATTGGAGACTTCTTTAGAGAGGAGAGAGTCTTGAACATATTTCTAGATCTATGGATATGGCGAGGATTTCAGTTAGCTTGAGGACTTAAATTTTTACTTCTTTAGGAGATTTTCCTCGAATCATCTAGCTCTATCTGAGAAGTGTTTTCTCTAGATGGGTCCTTGGTATCCATTGAAAAATCCCTAATAATATGCATGTATTTATGATAATATGTGCATATACAAAGGTATTTTTCATAATCTAGAGACTACCTCCACACACTATTCTAATAGTAGATATATATGGAGGTTGTGAGAGGGTAGCAGATATTCTTTTAAACACATATTTGTGCACATGAAGTGTGCCACCCTCCTTTGGTATCCTCCAATACTTTGAAAAAGTTTCCAATGGCATTAGTCATGACATCAATGGCTTACTCCTCCCTATAATATTTGGCGGGAGATAACAAATGGACCCACACAAAGGATGCAATGAAATCCTCTTCTACGCAATATACTTCTCCTTCCAAAATCACAAGAAGAGCCCTAATTTGTTAAAAAATATGAATTCCCTAAAAAAGCCTCATTATGTCTCTTAAGCTAGAGAATATAGCTATAAAAAAACTATGGCCCCTAGCTCCAATTATATTTGACATTGGGAGTTCCACTTATTATGAACTCACCAAATTTAAGCCTTTTAAAAGTGCCATAATCTAAAATTTTTGTAGATATAAGCATGATCTTGCATATATTGAGTATATTCTTTGATATTAATGGATTCAACTTCCTATTTTCAATATTGTACTAATTTTGGTACGCAACGCCCTTGATTTCTAGCATCCCACAAAGCACTTAGTGGAGGGTTTCTTGCTACCTAGAAACCCCAATTTGTAGAGTTGCTTTCTAAAATATGTCAAACATGACAATATTAATGGGGAATAGAAGTAAATCTAGATTCATTATGGTAAAAAAATCTGGCTAAAGGAGGGGGAAGAGCCCCTTTTCATGGAACTAAGCATAGATTACTAATAAATCCTAGAATTGATAGAGCAAAATAAAAAAAAAAAAAAATTAGATCATATATAACATATATTAAACTAAAAATGAAAACATATTATCTAATTAACATAATAAAAGATATATTTATATATTTATGTACACCCATATAGATGTTTTTTTTGGAATATGGATTCATAGTTTTAATTTAACTATCATAAAAAGAAGAGATTTAACCTTCATGAAATATTCTAGAATACTCATAATAGCATACAAAAATTAAACTTTGAGATTTATGGACAAAGTAGTTATTCTCTCTTCTTTTTTTTAATTAAACTAATTAAACTAAAAAATAATATCATACGAGAAAGTGTCATATGAACTGAGTCATAGTTTTTTTAGGCATGTGATATTTCTAAGCCATGATTTGTAACAAATTCTATTTACAAATAAAGAATATCCATGATAAACTGGGGACAAATCTCCATTTATAACTATTCTTTCGTGACATTTTTAATTAGTTTCCATCTACAAATACTAAAATTAACTGTTAGTGGTGGTTAAGGTGGTAGGCTTTCACTCTTGCAAAATTCCTTTAGGTCTTGGGTAGTTAAAATATTTCCTTACACTAAGAAAAGTATATTGCAAACTGTTTCATGTTTTTTTAAATATACATATCTTTAATTTAAATATTAATTATTTTTTATAGTTAATAATAAAAATAATTTCAAATAAAATTATAATTTAGCTGGTTTTTATAAATTTTAAGTTAGTTTATTAATGTGAAACATATGATAAAATATTTAATGGCTATTTTAAATTTATGTCTCTGTATTTATAAGCGGTTTAATTGATATAGGGATATTAATTATAATTTGGATTAAATTATTTTTTCCATGCCCTGCTATATGAGTAAGATATAATTAACTAAAATATAAATATAAATGATGTATTTGTCACATCACCTAATACCTCCCATCGTAACGAATAAAAAAAAGTAGACTTAAACTCTTTTTACTGGCATGCGAATATACATGTGGTGTATTATCGTTAGTATTAAATAAACTGAAAATTGACAACAACATTATAATGTTTATTGAACAACATACAACGTGGTTACGTTTACATTCGTTTACATTCCGGCTGTGTGCTTTATATTACATAAATATTTCTATTATGACAAGTTAATTATACCTATGCGGAATATTGGAACTCCATTTCTATTATATGGTTATATGCTATTAATAGTATCATCTAACCGGTGGACTCAAACACTCTAGTTGTTTAAGCTCAGTAAACAAACACAACTTTGGAAGCTTCGAGTTTCATATCCGTCTTACACTTGGCACAAGCTTGGGATTCGAGTCTCATCCACGGCTCGGAATGAAGATGCTAGATCGATGGTGGCAATTATTTATAATTAGGTCAGGTCACTCCCACCTGGGTGCTCTCCGGCGAGGTCTCATTTGTTCTGTCCGTAGTAGGGTTTTGTTGATGCTACCTCCAGCAGCTCCCTGTTGTCTCTCCATGTCATTTTTTGTCACTAAGGCTCTTAAATGTCACCGACATTCTGAATTTAGCTTGATAACCACAAAAGGTATAATGAAAGTTTTCATTTCACTGCGCCAGGGTTTAACAAAATGATTTTCTTCTCTCACTTTTACAATTCTTTTTTTGCAGGCCATCGCTGAACCAGCCGAAACGGGGTTCTTCAATGATCGACTACGATGAAGGGCTTCTTGCTGAGGAGGTTTTACGTTGTCATGCCTTCTCTCAACCTTAGAATTTGTGTTTTAGACCAATGGAAATTCTAATTTTGTTATGGTTACCCTCCCGCAGGAATCCTATCTGAGGATAGAGGACTTTGTGACTTAAAGGTACAGTAACCCTCATGATCGGTTATATGTAGGTTTTCAGTTAAATTGAGAACCATTATATTGACATTTGATATCTGCTTGCAGGCATTTAACTCTTCCTATGAATTCTTGTAGATGGCGCAAGGATATTCCTAATAATTTTGGCCTCTTTTCAGATAAAAATCAGATTTGAATTGAAAAAGGAGGAGTTACAGCTCACATGCACCTGGAGACTGCACTCAAACAAAGAGAACTCTCTTCATTCACTCTACTCTACATCAAATGAGTACCTCGAGACTGCACTCAAACAAAGAGAACTCTCTCTGTTCACTCTACTCTACATCAAATGAGTAATTACATCATTAAGTACAATAAGGAAATCAGTAAGTTGCAACCAAACTCCTGAACTCTAGGAACAAATCCTAAAGTAAGGAGATATGTTACAACTTATGTAACCATTTCTCCATTAATACAAAATAATATTAATTATTTTCAACTCCCCCCCTTAATGGAGAAAGGATTATCGTGAACTCCTAACATCCCTCTAAACAATTCAAACTTTACACGGCCAAGAGGCTTAGTAAAAATATGAGACATGTTATCACAAGTTTTACAATATTGAACACATATCTCTTTTGACTGTAGTTTCTCTCGAACAAAATGAATCTGAGTATCGATATGCTTGGTATTTTTATGAAAGACTGGATTGTATGCAAGCTTGATGGTACTCTGATTGTCAGTTTTGATAATAGTTGATTTTTTCTGCCCCTCTCCTGCATCGCTGAGAAGTCTTCTCAACCAGATAGCTTCACATGTGGATGCACACAATGCTTGGTAAAGACCAGATAGCTTCACATGTGGATGCACACAATGCTTGGTACTCAGCTTCACATGAAGATAGAGCTACAGTGCTCTACTTTTTGCTGCTCCATGCTATGGCTCCAGATCCAATGCTGAATGCATAACCTGTGATAGATTTTCGATCATCCAAGTTACTTGCCCAATCGGAATCTGAAAAACCTGCTAGAATAACATCAGAAGTGTCAGTGTACAAAATGCCATAATTACTAGTACCACTAAGATACCTCAACACACTTTTTGCTGCGAGCTAATGAATTTCGAGTGGTTTTGACATGAACTAGCTCAACACACTAACTGAATATGCCAAATATGGTCTATTTGTAGTCAGATATATCAAACTGCCAACTGGTTGTCTATACATAGTGGCATCCAACGCTTTAGTACCATCGTCACTGCTCAACTTTAAATTCTACTGTAATGGTGGTGCTGCTGATCTGCACTACTCCATTCTGAACCTTTCCAGCAAGTTTCTGACATACTTCGCTTGAGTAAGAAAAGTTTGTCCAGAATCTTTCCATACCTCCAATCCCAAGCAATAATGAAGGTTTCCGATATCTTTCATCTCAAACATTTGTGACATTTGCTATTTGATTTCTTTGATCAGACTGTTAGCATTCCCTGTTATGATCATATCATCTACATACAAAGAAATCAAAATAATTTGCCTCTGTTTATTAAACTTGGTATACAGATTTGGATCATTCAAGCTCCTATGAAAGCCATGTTTTCTGAATGGAGTTCGGATTTTCCACAGTGTTCATGTTTTGGGTCAACGTTTCGAGTCTTCAACTAGACTTATCATCAGGACAAATTTTGTGAGGAGAAAAGAAGTAAATTGGTAGGTATAAATATGAAACAGGCAGGATGTGAGGACAAATGGCCGACTCTTTGTATGTTCATTAATAATTTAATTATTTGTTATTGTCATTTAAGTTTTTGAGTATAATTTAATCCTTAAATAGTTATTTCTAATTTTTGTATAATATTAGTATTAATAATATTTTATTTTATCATTATGAATTTATTATTAAATTATTGCTTATTAATTGTTATTTATGCTTAGTACTTTATTAATTATTTGTTTATGCTTATTAATTATTGTTTATGTTTATTTATTATTATTAAATTATTGCTTATTAATTATTGTTTTATGTTAGTACTTTGATATTTATGTTGCTGGTCATAATTGTTCTAAATGAAAACTATATTAGCATTATTCATTATGTCTACTTATAAATTAATATTTGTTGTTATTAATACTTATTAGTTCATTCTAGTTTATTAAAGCTAAATTTTCTCATACCACGACCTGGGTGCCTGTTTTAAACCATAAATTGCCTATTTCCATTTACACACAAGATGTTCCTGTCCTTTTTTCACAAAACCTTCAGGCTGTACTAAATAAATTTCTTCTTTCAAGTCACCATTCAAAAATTCAGATTTAACATCTAGCTGGTGTAGTTGCCATTTGTGTTTTCTTGCTAACGAAATTAGCATTCTAATGGTGTTTATTTTGGCTATAGGAGTAAAGGTGTCATCGAAATCTATTCCCTCTTGCTGTGAGTAACCCTTTGCTACCAATCTAGCTTTAAGTTTCTCTATACTCCCATCTGCATTGATTTTTGGTTTATACATCCATTTACATCCTAGGGGGTTTTACCTTCACGCAATTCAACCAAATCCCAAGTATGGTTTTTATTTATTGATTTGATTTCCTCATACATTGCAGCCCTCCATGCATCAGATTTACTTGCTTCGTCATAATTTGCAGGTTCGACAACGTTTACAATCTTTGACATTAATGCCTAGTCTTTCAATCTAGAAGATAATCGAGTCTTCCTACCTGATCTCCTTGGTAGGGGACTTACCTCAACTCTATCTATTTCATCCTTTTCTAGGCTTGCATTATCATTGATTACATTATCTGTTACTTCTTCTCCTTGTTTCTGCTCCTGCTCTTCATCTTCCTCACTGTTTTCTTCCAATAGCAATGGAATGTGTCAATCACTGTTAGAGTCATCATTTTCTTCTTGAACCTGTTCATGAAATATAACATCTCTGCTTGCAAAAACCTTGTCAGTCATAGGATTATATAACTTATATGCCTTGAACTCAGTGCCATATCCAACAAATATACATTTCAGGGCTTTGGGATCTAACCTCTTCCTATCTGCATTAGGTATATGAGCATAAGCTTTTGACCCAAATATTCTTAAGTGACTCACAACTGGTTTGAATCCAAATAATGCTTCAAAAGGGCTTTTGAAGCCTAAACATCTAGTAGGACTCCTATTCTTTAAATACACAACAGTGTTAATAGCTTCTGCCCAAAGACCATTTGATAGACCCTTACGTTGAAGCATGCTCCTTGCACACACCATAAGAGTTTTGTTCTTCCATTCTACCACTCCATTCTGTTGCAGAGTGTGGGGTACTGTAAACTGTTGCACAATCCCATGTTGCTTGCAGAAATCCATGAACTCTCCCAACCTCTATTCTCCCCCTTGATCTGAGCGGAGAAATTTTATCCTTTTTCTTGTCTGGTTTTCTATTATGGATTTAAACTCTTTAAAATACTGAAAGGCTTGACTCTTTTTACTCAGAAAGTATATCCATGAAAATCTAGTGCAATCATCTGTAAATAAAAAAAAAGTAATATGCTCCTCCTAATGACCGAGTTTGCATAGGTCTGCAGATGTATGTATGCACCAATTCTAAAATATCTCTTTCCTTTCTATTGACATGGAAAGGGAACTCTTCTCTATGCATTTTCCCTAATGCACATCCATCACAATCCAGCTTAACATTATGGAGAACAGGGAGTCCATCAACCATACCTTTTCTCTGAAGTAAGATGAGGTCTTACAAATTAAGATGGCCGAATCTCTGATGCCAGAGATATTCAACTGTCGATCCAGCTGGAACCATTGCTTGTTGTGGCATACTCTTCACATCTAGTTTATACAGGTTCCCCACGCACACTCCTATTGCAACTGTTTCCATCTGGATATCCTTAATGACACAGTTAGTCTTAAAGAATTGAACTTGCATGTCTTGATCAGTAATCGTTAAGACAGAGACCAAATTTTTTCTTAATTCCTGGAACATACAATACATTTTTAAGATGTTGAATGTCACCACTAGGTAAATTTATAGGAATGTTACCATATCCTTTGATCTCATATCCACTGTCATCTCTTAAATAGATTTTCGACCCACATGAGGTTTCTTCAAGAAATTCAAAGCATTCCTTCTTACCAGTCATATGTGAGGATGTGCCAGAGTCGACATACCATATGTCGTCCTCATCTCCCTTTAAAGCTGAAAGAGCATAATCGACTATAAATAGTCGAAGTTCGTGGCTATGGTCTTCTTCTTCCTAAACAAAGTAACTCTTATGTTTCCTTTGTTTGTTTCTTCCTTCGTCTGCCTACCTTTTATAACAATATTTAATCTGGTGACCGGGTTTTCCACGGTAAAAACAATTCTTGATGGCAAAATTATTAGCAGACATCCCTGTAAATGGTCTCTTTTGAAATGTTTTGGCACCTTTCTGTTGTTGCTGCTGCGGTTCCTGATGTTGCTTCCCTGTATACTGTCTCCTTTTTGCCATCAAAGAAAGCTCATTACTCTTTGATTTCAAATTTTGTCACTGCTCTTCTTCCTGTAGCAGAATCCCTGACAGCTCTTCAAACGCAGGGGCTTTCTCCCTTGCTGATAGCCCTGAGATGAACACCTGGTATTCATCATTCATTCCGTTCAACGTGATCGTGACCAGATCTGAACCGGAAATTTCTCTCCGATATCTCCCAATCTGTCCTTCAGGTCTTTGACTCTAGCAATGAATCCAACAACAGACTCATTTTCCTCCATCTTCAATGCAAACAACTTGCCTTTAAGTGACCATACATGGTTTGTATTCTGTGTCTGGTATAGGTTTTTGAGCGTCGTCCAAATGTCAGTGGCCGATTTACAGTCTCTAATATGTGGAATAACTTTGTCCTTAACGAACATCTTCAATATGACCTTCGCTTTTGTCTCCCTTTTTATCCCAATCTTGCTCTTGTGCAGGTGATCCTAGTCTCAGCTCATTTCCTATAACAATCACCCACGCATTTGTGCTTTCAAGTAAAGTTTGCATATTGAATTTCGAGTTGGTGAAATTCGATCCATCAAGTTTGCCAGACTCGTGGAGGTACGATTCTATACTGTTATTCATTTTGGACTGATAAAATTTATGATCCTCTGATGAATAATTCTATCCAACTGAACACTTTCAGGTCACAAAAAAAAACACCATATACCATATCTGAACCTCTATTTTTCTAAAAAAAAAATAATTTGTACCTTCAATGAGCCACCACCGGGCAAGTCCAATCTGCTGCCACTGAACAGATCAGGAACTCCAATCTACCACCACTGGGCAAGTCTGATCTGCTGCCACTAAACAGATCAGGAACTCCAATGGGCCACCACCGGGCAAGTTCGATATGCTCCCACCGAACAGATAAGGAATTCCAATGTGCCACCACCTGAAAAATCTGATCTGCTGCCACCGAACATATCAGGAATTCCATTGCACCACCACCGGGCAAATCCGATCTGCTGCCACAGAGTAGATCTGAAGCTTCAAAGTGCCACCACCAGGCAAGGCTGATCTGCGAAAAAGAAAAATTTGCAGATCTTTGAAAGAGAAAGAGGTTGGCCCTTCTCGACAGTGAAAGACTCGTGCCAGAAACAAAATCGACGCGATGCACAAAATTGGCATGCTTAAGGCTTGATTTTCCGCGCCAATAGCGATTTCTGGCTTGTTGGTATGACTATCCCTCTCAAAACCATGGCAAGTGGATTGACTGTTCCTTAAAAAAACGCGCCAACCCTTTGTTCTGCTCAAAAATGGCGCGACTTTTCCTGTCAAAACCGTGCCAATCCTTACTTACGCTCAGAGATGATCAGTGATCTGAGACCTGTGCTATAGGTGTTACTACAGTCCACTTGATCCTACAAATCTTTTGTATACTCCACCGCCACCACTGTTATGTACAAGGATGCATCCCTAAAGAGAAAAAAAAATCTAGGCTGTCCCTACTCTATGCTCTAGTACCAAGATAAAAATCAGACTTGAATTGAAAAAGAAGGAGTTACAGCTCGTAGGTTAGTACTGCACCTCGAGACTGCACTCAAACAAAGAGAACTCTCTCCATTCACTCTACTCTACATGAAATGAGTAATTACATCATTAAGTACAATAAGGAAATCGGGGAGTTGCAACCAAACTCCTAAACTCTAAGAACAAATCCTAAACTAAGAAGATACGTTACAACTTATGTAATCATTTCTCCACTAATACAAAATAATATTAATTATTTTCAAGTTTTTCACTTTCTTTGACGTATGGTGAACCCTTTCTTCTATTACAGGGTTTTCTTGACATGGGGGTTAGTGATGTCCAGAAAAGACATAGATGGTTTTGAATTTGGATAGCTTTGTTTATTCTTTATGTTTTCGGAACTTTACGGTTGCGTACCTGGGAGGATTAAAATTTAATGCAAATTTTCTATTCTCATTTTAGTACAGATTCGATACTTTTGTAATAAGATATTTTATTAAAATGATTTATGTGTTTTTATCTATGGGTTCCAGCTAGCACTATAGTAGTTAAGTTCTCAAAGCAATGGAAATTATAGTGACATGTTATCACTCTATGTGAGCTATGGTCATTCATGGTTGACATACAATACCTTCCATGGTTTTAATGTGAATACTAATGACTGTTCTATTACATATTTTCCTATTATTTTATTAAAGTCATTCGCAGAAGTGCTTCTTTAGTTTATAGAAAATTATGCGGTTGGGTTTGCAAAGAATATCTATTCGTTAAACAACTTAAGATCAATATTAAATTCCAGTATTCAGTCTTTCGTATTTGTAATTATATTGAGCGATTATATTTATGGGCTTCACTACCGTGAGGTTAGCATGTCAGGGACAACTTCCATTCTAAGTCATTCTTCGGTTGTGCTAGGAAACTAACCCAAAGTGTCAGAATGTCGTTCTTTAATAACCCTTCAAATTTGAATGATGATTTTCATACTTTTTTTCCAAAAGAGAAACCACTAATATAATTTAATTTCGTTCAACTGTAATTATTTCCACCACATATAGTTATTAAGACAAGCATGCTTTCTGTCCGCAGTAAACTAATCTTATTTACAATATCCACTTGATCCACCACATATAGTTATTAAGACAAGTATGCTTTCCGTCCGCAGTAAACTAATCTTATTTACAATATCCACTTGATCCATTATTGGCCTTCCACATAATAGACATGGAACCTTATTTATTCTGGCTTTCTCATTACATACTTGTTCACATGACTCTTTTATAAATAATAAGAATATACATAGGTCCGGTATACTCATATGTTCCTCTGATTTGTTCGCCTTGACCTCCTTCCGAGAGTCTGGAACTCCTTTGGAAACAATACCTTAACGTCCGTTCCACGAGACTAGTGCCCATTGTGCCTTCCCTTCTGCCATCTTGTGCCATCCTCACAAGTAGGGTGTGAGCAATAACTCTACATAGTTAGCTTTTTATGACTATCTGGTCTGGTTACTATGTCGTCTTAACCAGACTTAGCTAAGCCTTACTACTGCATGAACCTCTCACATTTCAGCAAGGTTTCTGTGCACAATTATTTCTTGTTACCATTCTCTCCTTGATTACCTGAATGGTTTTTTTTCGTTTTAATTATCAAGGAGAGATTATGGGCATGTAACTTCCTGACTGGTAATTTACTAACCACCTTGACATGTTATAATCTATCAGAATTTAAATCGTATTACATTGTTGTTGTGAGACGTGGAATGATGGATCGAGAATATTACCATTGTAGAGGTCCAACAAATTCAAGCTTTGTTAAATTTCATAGCATCCTTCTTGATGAATCTATACCTCTACTTTTGCAGTCCTTTAATCTCGTGTTGTGATTGGGCTGATGTGTAGTGCTCCAGGTTATTGTTTGTATGTGTTATAATTGTTGGTTTGTATGTGTTATGTTTTACGATTTTCCGTTCATGTTTAGCTATGTCACATACATGTGTTGGAGTTCATGTTTACTTGTGTCCAGTCAAGTGTGTTAAGAGATGTTGGCGAGAGCTGGCAGGTGACAGAATTGTGCTTATCTTGGGATGACGTTCAAAGAGATCTTTCATATATATTGTCAGTAGATTTGTTTATTTATTTTAGGTTTATGATTATTTACTTGATTCAGATTTAAATGGTGTATGGTTGAAAATTCAATTTAGATTTGGAAATCTGTTAAAGTTTTTTATTATTTTTGCACTCTAATATTCAATAAAGATCACTGATATTAGAGATCACTGAATAAATGGTATAGTAGATCGGATATAGGTCCATAATTAGTAAATTATGATCAAGAAACTTTTGTTGATTAAATGGTACAGTAGATGGGATATAGGTCCATAATTTGTAAATTATGATCAAGAAACTTTTGTTATCGTGTGGAGTGGAGTATCACAATAATGAAGATGGGAATCATTATAGTATTAATATTCAACAGAGATTACTGATTAAATGGTACAATAGATGGGATATAGGTCTATAATTAGTAAATTATGATGAAGAAACTTTTGCTATCCGGTGGAGTGGAGTATCACAATAATCAAGATGAGAATCGTTATAGTATTGATCTAATTTGTGAAACAAGTTTGTGCACTAAAACTTAAATTACATTAGATTAATCACACTTACAGATACATAAAAAATTCTATATTAACCACACAATCATGAATCATAATAGGGTGAAGAAAATTATGTATTAACCACACAATCAATTAGTTATTTCTCAAACAAACAATAAATTACAAATTAACAGCTATATTATTTGGACTAAATCTCTCTATCTTCATTAAAATTCATGAACAAAAACCATATAAAAACATATAAAAATGGTTATAAATAAGCATAACTCAAATTGTAATACATTAAGGTTGTGAAAATTAGAATAATAAATGAAATAATTTACTTATAAATTGTATATTTAATTATATTATAACAATAATTTATCTATTCGAGTATTTGAAAAAATAATTCTATATAGTTTGAATGTTTAGAAATTTTGAAATAAAATAATATAATTTATTATTTGAAAATAATTCTATATAGTTTGAATAAATAATGATTATAGTTCATTTTCGAATAAAGTTCACCTCGAAAACGTCATTTTCAAACAACAAAAATACTCGAAAAGTTTCTCATCCGCCTTTGTTCGCCACCAGAGAATGCTCGAAAAATTGGTCTCCACCTTTATTTGGGAAAAACGTAATTTGGAACAAAATATGAGTGTTTTATCTCTATAGGTTTCATCATATAAATTAAACAACAAAATACTCTAAAAGTTTGGCATCCGCCTTTATTTGGAGAAAAACTCATCTGACACCATAGAATTCTCAGCGTCCAACATTTTGGAACAAAAGATGCACGTTTTATCTCATTAGGTTTCCTTATATAAAGTAATGAAATTGAATATTTTAAATAAAATTTAGTTAACCATAAGCATTATAGACGTTAAATTTTATAAATTATATTAATCATAGTCAATTATAATTTTATATTTTCTAAATTATAGGATCACTTCGTCCATAATAAATTGACTATAATAAATATAAACATTAAGCTTTAGAAATTATATACAATTAATTATAGTTAGAGAAAAGCTAATTATAATAGTATTATA
>APFE030193524.1:0-11203 GCA_000404065.3 Pinus taeda
TAAATAGTTAAGTTTTATTAGTCCATTCCTCGTAAAGCACTATAACATTCACTTCATGGTCAAGTTGCATTAACTCTCCATTGTTGGCTGTGTTGTCAAAATTTTAACCAAACTTTTGGGAAGTGCTTAATATTTCTATTTTTGCATAAATTCAAAAATAATTTTCAAATTTTGAGTAAATATTATTTCTAATTTACGATTAGTTGAGGAAGCTCTAATGGGACATAATTCCCTATATAGAGGGTGTTTGATTTTCATTTTTTTCCATTGTCTGATAATTCATTTTAAAAATTAAAATAAAATTAATTTTATGAGTGCCTATTACAATGGAGAGTGCTCTAACACTGTCACTGTTATGTTAGTGCTCTAGTCAATGATGTGAGAATTGATGTAGTTTTAGGACATTATTATGTTAGTGCTCTACTCAATAATGCGAAAAATGATGTGGTTGCAAGTTGTTAACATAGGAAGTGGGGATTTTGAACAAACGTCGAATTAACATTATTATGTTTCCTTGTGAGGAGGAAAAAGTATGTGTGGGAGGGTTGGGGTCCTTTGCATACTAAGTTTTTTGGTACTGATCAACAATGTTGTAATTAGTATGGTTTCATTGTGTAGAATGGTCATTATGTGAAGGACAAAGTATGTGTAGGAGAACTGGAGACTTAGGCGTGCTAAATAAACAATGTTTTCAATCCTTGTGAAGAAAAAGGGTTGTGTGATAAAATGAATGTCTTGAAGGATTTTTTTTAATTATTATTTAGGAACATATTTCACAACTACAGAAGTAGTTGTGCAAAGTTGGTTAGGGGAATCTAGTTGTTGACATGATTGCAAGATACTGTTATGATAATGCTTTGTTCAATGATCCGAGAATTCTTGTAGTTGTAGGTTGTTTGTATAGGCCCCGAGGGGGAGTAAACCAATGTCGAATTAATATTATTATGTTTCCTTGTGCGGAGTACAATTTATGTCTGGGAAAGTTGGGGTCCTTTGCATAGTGAGTGTTGGTGTTGTTGTCTGAAACATTTACTGTTGAGAGGACGAAGTTATGCATGTATGGATGTTATGTGAAAATGTTGTGGAAAGTTTACTAAGATAATAAATATGCAAATCCTTTTTTAAATTTTGATTTAGGGGGATATTTCAAAGTAGTTGTGTAAGAGACATTGTGCATGTACGAAAGTTATATGGAGAATAAATGCATGTTTATAATTTGTGTGGATTGAGGTAGGTGTAGCCCCCTCTTTTAGTTGTAATTTGTTTTAATATTTGTTTTATTGTTAATAGATTTTTCACAATGCGAAAGTGCATATAGTAAAAGCTTGAAAGCTTATTGCACACAATAGACTACGTAATTTGAAGGTAGCATGTGTGGAGAACAAATGACTCCTACACATGATATTTGGGGCCCACGTTTATTTAATATCAGTTTCCAATGTCAATGACTGATGGAAGGGCATTGTTAAGTCCGGATGTGGTTTTGCGTGAGATATTTTTACATATAATTTCTTTTGCTTTGCAGTTTCACGCATATGCATTTGTGTTATGTTGAAAGTGTACGAAAATCATGTTTCTAGATTTGATGTTTTGGTGCTTATGTGGTTTTTTGAATGCGTGAAAAGGTGTGTAGTCGATGAATTGAATGCTGAGATGAAGTGCATTTACCCACAAATTTATTTTCTATTAATCACAGCATAGACATCGGGACGATGAGAAAACTGGATGGAGGTTTTATCTTTGTAGTGTGTTTGAGACGCAAAATAATGGCAGGTGGTGACTAATGATGGCGTTTCATCTATGCCTAACATAATCCTACAATTGCAAGGAGAGACTAGTGGAAGCACTAGCGATAATGACAATGATGAAGGTGCCATTTGTTAAAGACTTCTTGTTCTGTCAAAGCACATTAGTTGACTTCTTGGGAAAGGTGGAAACATCATCAGTGAGATGTGGAAGCACACAGGAGAAAATATTCGCATATTTCACAAAGAGAAGCGACCAAAATGTGCATCTCAAAATGAGGAGCTCATTCAGGTTACTAGATACCCGAGAATTGCTAGAGATGCACTCATCCACATTACAAAAAGGTTGACGGAAATTATTTTCAAATATATGGATGGTGCTACCAACACCCACACCCACATAGTGCCTCCTTTGTCTAGTCTAAATGTGCCCAGTGCAATTCATCTTTCATCATCAAGTTATGGCACAAAGCAATATGATCTTGAATTTCCAAGATAGATTGGATGCTTCATTGTAAAATGTTTCTTATTTATTTTTTAATTAATTTTGTAAATACATATTATATTATAAATATATGTTGTATTATATGATTATCAAATTTGAGTTTCCTTAATTTATTTCATTTAAATTTATTAGGTTAATGAAGTAAATTGGCAAAATTCAAGATATACTTTTATATTTGTAATTAAAACATTGTAAAATAATTTATCTTTATATTTTTATTTATAAATGTTTAAATAGAATTATATAATATAAATAATTTTGAAAATAAATAGATATTCAAAACATAATAACAATTTTCCTTGAATGAAAGAATTATATAAGTGAATAGAAACAATTTCCCTTTCAATAATATTATTGTATATAACCTATATTATAACAAAGATAACGTTTGTACATGGTACTTCACCATGTTTTAATGTTGTGTACATTGCAACTTTTATTGTTAGTGAAATTTATGTATATGATGGTTTGTTATGTATGTAGAGGCAAGTAAAATATATAAAGATATAAATAGTTAAGTTTTATTAGTGCCTACCTCATCAAGCACTATAAAATTCACTTCATGGTCAAGTTGCATTAACTCTCCATTATTTGCTTGTGTTTTTGGAATTTTAACCATAATTTTGGGAAAATGTTTAATATTTCTATTTTTGCATAAATTTTGAATATTTTTTTAAATTTGAGTAAATGTTATTTAAATTTCTGATTAGTTGAGGAAGCTCTAATGGGACATAATTTCCCCAATGGAGGGTATTTTATTTTCACTTTTTCCCAATGTCTGACAATTAATTTTAAAAATTAGAATAAAAGTAATTTTGTGAGTGCCCATTACAATGTTGATTGCTCTGACACTTTCACTGCTATGTTAGTGCTTTGCTTAATGATGTGAGAATTGATGCAGTTTCAGGACATTATTATGTTAGTTCCTTATTCAATAATGTGAGAAATGATGTGGTTGTAGGTTGTTTTCATAGGCACGGGGGGTTTGACCAAATGTCAAATTAATATTATTATGTTTCCTTGTGTTGAGGTAAAAGTATGTGTGGGAGAGTTTGGGTCCTTTGCATAGTAAGTATTGTGACACTCATGAACGATGTGGTAATTGGTAAGGTTTCATTGCGCAGAATGTTCACTATGTGGAGGAAAAAGTATGTGTAGGAGGAATGGGATCTTATGGGTGCTAAATAAACAATGTTTTCAATCCTTGTGAAGAAAACATGTTGTGTGGTAAAATGAATGTGTGGAAGGCTTTTATTTTTAATTATTATATAGGAACATAATTCACAACTACCAAGGTAGTTGTACAAAGGTGGTTGTGTAATGCTAGTTGTTGATATGATTTCAGAACACTGTTATGATAATGCCTTGTTCAATGATGTGATAATTACTGTAGTTGAAGGTTGTTTTCATACACCGCAATGGGGAATGAACAAATGTCGAATTAACATTATTATGTTTCCTTGTGCAGAGTACAGTGTATGTGCGAGAAACTTGGGGTCCTCTGCATGGTAAGTGTTGGGGTTGTTGTGTGAAACGTTTATTGTGCAAAGGACTAAGTATGTGTAGGAAAACCAAGGTATTTTACATAGATGGTGGTGATAAATAAACTATGTTCTAAATACATGTGAAAAAAGGTGTTGTACGGTAAAACAAATGTGTGGAACCCTTAGTATTTTTTAGTTATTATCTAGGAGCATTTTTGGAACCTATGGAAGTAGTTGTACAAAAGTGGTTGTGAACAGCTAGATGTTAAGAGGTATCATGTGTAGAGTTTCAAATTTCAATAATTGATTAAAGTGTGTTATTTAGTGCATAATTAGTTTTGTAGAAAAAGCTATGCGGAGGCAGTTATGTGTCTATGGATGTTATGTGAAAATCTTGTGAAAATTATACTAAGATAATATGAAAACCCTTTTCTAAATTCTTATTTAGGGGCATATTTCAAAGTAGTTATGCAAGCGAAGTTGTGCATAGATGGTTGTGCATGTACGAAGGTTATATGAAGAATAAATACATGTGCAAAATTTGTGTGGAATGGGGGGACTGTAGGGGAGTCGTTTAATCGTAATGTGTTTTGATATTAATTCTATTATTAATACATTCCGTGGGATGCGAAAGTTCATAGAATAAAAGATTTAAATATTATAGCACATAATAGACTATGTTTTTTGGAGGTAGTGTGTGCGGAGAACAAATGATTCCTGCACATGATATTTGGGACCAATGTTTATGAATATCAGTTTCAAATGTCAATGATTGATGGAAGGGAATTGTTGAGTCTGGAGGTGGTTGTGCGTCAGATATTTTTGCACATAAATGCTTTTGCTTTGCGGTTTCGCGCATACGCATTTGTGTTATGTTGAAAGTGTATGAAAATCATGTTTCTATATTTGATGTTTTGGTGTTTATGTGGTTTTTTGAATGTGTGAATAGGTGTGTAGTCAGTGAATTGAATGTTGAGATGAATTGTATTTACCCGCAAACTTATCTTCTATTAATCATAGGATAGACATCGGGATGATGAAAAATATGGATGGAGGTTTTATCTTTGTAGTGTGTTTCAGACCCAAAATAGTGGTAGGTGGTGGCTAACGATGGTGTTTCACCTACGCTTGAGGCAATTCACTAATTGAAATGAGAGACTATTGGAAGCACTAGTGACAATGACAATGATGAAGGTGCCATTTTTTCAAGACTTCTTGTTTTATTAAAGCACCTTGGTTTCCTTATTGGTAAAGGCGGAAACATAATCAGTGAGATGTGGAAGAATACTGGAGAAAATATTTGCATATTTTGCAAAGAGGAGCGACCAAAATGTGCCTCCAAAAATTGTTGATGGAAATGTAACTAGGTTCAATCTTCATAAATGTACTTTTGATATTTGTATTTATCCAAGAAAATAAATATTATTTTTATGATATATGTCAATGAGTTTCTTTCTCATTGAAGTAGGTCTATCACATGT
Organism: Pinus taeda; assembly: GCA_000404065.3. NCBI lineage: Eukaryota > Viridiplantae > Streptophyta > Pinopsida > Pinales > Pinaceae > Pinus > Pinus taeda. The sequence goes on from APFE030193524.1 coordinate 5,216, forward strand.
TAAAGTGTTATAGGTAATTCAAAAGATCAAAATAATTATGTTAAATACCTTAACGGTATGTTACATTGTGTATAAGAGTCAAATAAGTCACCTCCAAGAAAAGTTAAGACTCATCCTAGAAAAGACACCACCAATAGAAGAAATGTCACCATTAAAAGAACCCTTCAGAGAAAAGGAAGTCAAGTCGGCTTCAAAATAATAAGTCAGCCTACAAGTCAGCCTAAAGGAGGGAAAATCCTCTATATATAGAGGTTCTCCACTCCTCCAAAGAGAAGGAAATCAAACTCTGAAATTAGTGAAGGAGGAAGTCGAGAGAAAGTGAAGGTTAAAAAGTCTAACAGGTCTCCAAAGTGCAGTGAATTAAGAAGGAAGAAAAGTGAAGGTGGAGGATTGTTTCTAGGTTTAGAAATAGTCACGCGTGTGAAGAAAAAGAGGTAAAATTTGTGGGTATGACATCAGGGAAAAACAGTACAGGAACTAGCGGTGTGGGTTTGAAACTAGGCCTACAAGGCCTCCCAAGACAATTGAAGAAGCCTATCTCTCTAGCGAGGGAAAAAGGACCCTAATTCTCTAGGGTACCTCTCACACATTAGAGAATTAGGGTTGCAATGTTCTCACACTAAGCCTACCAATATACATCAAGAAGGGACTCATATGATCAACAAAAGCAAGGAGTATTCTTAGGTGAAGGATATCACAAAGTAAAAAAGATAAGTATCTCTTCTAGAAGGTATACTAAAAGTGGAAAGAAGAGCAAAGTGTTGTTAGAAGGATGAAGTATCGTGGAATGAAGTGTTGGAAGGAGGTTGAAAAAGTATCAGGGGAAACATAATGCAGAGGAAAGGAAGGACTTGACTTGTGCATGGAGGATCTTCTAGTCAAGGGTCTAGGGTTTGGCATTGATCAAGAAAGAATCTTCAATAAGAGAAAACTTATTGAAGGATTTTCCTCTTAAGAGAAGAGAGATTTTGGCCCTGATAGAGAGCCAGTATCTTGTGTTCTTGTTTTATGTTTTGAGAGTAGTTTTATGAAGTACACACACTTGCACTAATAAGAGAAGAATAATGTTAAGCCAACAAAGACAAGAAAAGTAAAAATAATTCACAAATTGTTATCTAGTCTGGAAGAATCACTATACACATAATTTCCCTATATATTTCAGCAAAAATCAAGAGCTCGTTTAGGTTACTGGATACCCGAGTGTTACAGAGATGCACTCATCCAAATTACAAAAAGTCTAAGGGAAAATATTTTTAAAGATATGGATGGTGCTACCAACACTGACACCCACATAGTGCCTCCTTTTTCTAGTTTATATGTGCTCATTTCAATCCCTATTTCATCATCAAGTTATGGCACATGGAAATATGATCTAGGATTGTCAAGATAGATCAGATGCTCAATTGTAAAATGTTTCTTATTTACTTTTTAATAAAATTTCTATATAAATATCATATTATTTAAAATGGTTGGTACTTTATATTTGATTTATCAAATTTTGAGTTTGCTTTAATTTATTTCATTAAAATTCATTAGGTTAATGAAGTAAATTGATGAAATTCAAGATATATACTTTTATATTTTTAATTTAAAAAATTGTAAAACAATTTATCTTCTATTTTATTTATAAAATGTTATATAAAATTATATATTATAATGAATTTTAAAAATAAATAGATATTCAAAACATAATAACAATTTTCCATGAATGAAAGAATTATATAAGTGAATAGAAACAATTTCCCTTTCAATAATGCTATTGTAGATGCTTATTAGATTTTTATTGTGTATCTTAGTTTCATTGTTGATATAGCAATGTTTACAATTCAATGACAAATGTTTTTTTTTTAATATTTGAATTAGATTTGCATAATATAGACTAAAACTAGCATGTGATAAAAATATGATTTGAAGAAAAAAACTAGGTTGTAAACATACATTATAACAAATATGATCAAATCATTAAATAAAATTATTAAAAGATTAAGAGGATTGAGATGACAAGTAATGGTCCATGTCCTGAAGATTCTACTCATCATCTATGTGCTCATGGCAGTTTTTGGTCCATGTTCGTGCATTCATACATATGCTCCATATCCATGCATTATTAGGGAAATGGAAACATGGCAACAGTGTATACTAATAAAGGGCCATGTTCCTTTCCATGGGTTGTAAGAAATTTTCATTCAATTATAATGCAGTCTCTTTATATTGTTGGTGGTGTTGTTGTAAAAGTGGTTGTGCAAAGCTAGATGCTTAGAGGTATCGTGTGCAAAGTTTTGTATTTCAATGATTGATCAAAGGGTGTTATTGACAACAGAATTAGTTGTGTAGATGAAGTTATGTGGAGGTGGTTATGCGTGTATGGATGTTATGTGAAAATGTTATGCAAAGTTTACTAAGATAATAAATATGCAAATTCTTTTTTAAATTCTTATGTAGGGGCATATTTCAAAGTAGTTGTGCGAATGAAGTTGTGCATAGATGGTTGTGTATGTACGAAGGTTATACGAAGCATAAATTCATGTGCAAAATTTGTGTGGAATGAGGGAAGTGTAGAGGGGTATTTTAATTGTAATGTGTTTTGATATTAGTTTTATTATTAATAGATTCTGCAGGATGTGAAAGTGAATATAATAAAAGCTTGAAAGTGTATTGCACACAATGGACTATGTTGTTTGGAGGTAGCGTGTGCAGAGAACAAATTCTCCCTACGCATAATATCTAGGACTCATGTTTATTAATATCAGTTTCAAGTGTCAATGACTGATGGAAGGGCATTGTTGAGTGAGGAGGTGGTTGTCCGTGAGATATTTTTAAACATAAATGTCTTTTCTTTTCTCTTTCTCACATATGCATTTGTGTTATGTTGAAAGTGTATAAAGATCATGTTTCTAGTTGTGATGTTTTGGTGCGTATGTGGTTCTGAGAATGTGAGAAAAGGTGTGTAGTCGGTGAATTGAATGTTAGATGACTTGAATTTACCCACAACTTTATTTCTATTAATTAGAGGATAGACATAGAGATGATGAAAAATATGGATGGAGGTTTTATCTTTGTAGTGTGTTTCAGACTCAAAATAGTGGCAGGGGGTGGCTAAGGATGGTGTTTCACCTACGCTTGAGGAAATCCTTCGATTGCAAGGAAAGACTGGTCAAAGCACTAGCGACAATGACAATGATGAAGGTGCCATGTGTTCAAGACGATTTCTTCTCTCAAAGCACCTTGGTTTCCTTGTTGGTAAAGGTGGAAACATCATTAGTGAGATGTGGAAGCACATGATTAGAGAAAATATTCACATATTTCCTAAAGAGGAGCGACCAAAATGTTCCTCCCAAAATGAGGAGCTCGTTCATGTTATTGGATACCCTAGTGTTGCTAGAGATGCACTAATCCAAAATACAAAAAGACTGAGGGAAAATATTTTGAAATATATGAATGGTGCTACCAACATTGAGACCCACATAGTGCCTCCTTTGTCTAGTATATGTGTCCAATACAATCCCTCTTTCATTATCAAGTTATGGCACAAGTAAATATCACCTAGTATTGCCAAGGTAGATCAGATGCTCCATTGTAAAACGTTTCTTATTTATTTTTTAATTAATTTTCTAAATACATATTATATTATAAATATATGTGGTATTATATGATTATCAAATTTCAGTTTGCTTAATTTATTTCATCAAAATTCATTAGGTTAATGTAGTAAATTGACGAAATTCAAGATATACTTTTATATTTGTAATTAAAAAATTGTAAAATAATTTATCTTGTATTTTATTTTTGAAATGTTATATAAAATTATATAGCATAAATAATTTTAAAAATAAATAGATATTCAAAACATAATAACAATTTTCCATGAATGAAAGAATTATATAACTGAATAGAAACAATTTCCCTTTTAATAATTTTATTGTATATACTTATTAGATTTTTATTGTGTATGTTAGTTTTATTGTTGATATAGAAATATTTATAATTCAATGAAAAACGCTTTTTTTTTTTAACATTTGAATTAGATTTTCCTAATATAGACTAAAACTAGCATGTAATAAAAAAATGATTTGAAGAAAAAATTTAAGTTGTAAACATATATTCTAACAAAGATGATCAAATAATTCAATAAAATGATTAAAAGATTAAAAGGATTGACATGACAAGTATTGGTCCAAGTCCTGAAAATTCTACTCATGATCTATGTGCTCATGGAAAGTTTTCGCCCATGTCCATGCACAGATATATATTCTCCATGTCAATACATTATTGGGGAAAGGAAATATGGAAGTAGTGTATACTAATAGAGGCCCATGATCCTTTCCATGGACTTTAAGAAATTTTCATTCGATTATAATGTAGTCTCTTTACATTATTTGTGGTGCTTTGTATAATTGTAAAGTTTTCTTCGGGCATATTTCTTGTTCTCATTATCCATTGCCAATTAAAACATATTTCAATGAGCCATTAGTTTCTCAAGAATTTCTTAACTTTCTTTATATCCATATATACAAAAGTAGGTTTATTTATTGGTAAGGAAACTTCTTTTTACCAATATTATTGAATAGCTTAGTGGTTAATTAGTTATCTATTTTAAATATGAATTGTTCAACTCTAATTTTGAAATGATAATGTTTGTACAAGGTACTTTACCATGTTTTAATGATGTGTACATTCTAAATTTGATGTCAACCAATTAGATTTACAAAGATTTATGATTTGACATTTGAATGGTTCACCCTTATTACAGATCAATGATTGAAAGCAATATGGCCATGCCTTTTAATATATATGACCACTTTACTTAGCAATGGTCACTTCCATTTTATGCAAGGTGATAAAGCTTGGATTTAGTGTTGCAAAATTACCAAATACAGATCTAATTGGAGATTGATATTGAAAGCCAAAAGCAATGGCTACTCCAGTGCTACTAAATACTTCCCTGGGAAAGTAGTCACAAATGTGATATTAATTCCTTTCATAGTTATTTGTTAGTTATGAGGGTAACCTCTGCTAGGTCTGTATCTACATACGTGGTGTCCATATTTCCTAAAATGGTGTTCATGACGAATTCCATGTGGGAGATACAATGGATAAGTGAAATAGATTGAAATATAAATAGAGATGATATTTTTTATTGTTAGTGAAATTTATGTATTTGATTGTTGGTTATGTAAGTAGAGGTAAGTAAAATATATTAAAATATAAAAAGTTAAGTTTTATTAGTCCCTACCTCGTCAAGGACTATAAAATTTACGTCACAATCAAGTTGCATTGACTGTACATTATTTGGTTGTGTGTTCGCAATTTTAATCAAGTTTTGGGAAATTGCTCAATATTTCTATTTTTGCATAAATTAAAAAATAATTTTCATATTTAGAGTAAATGTTATTTCTAATTTATAATTAGTTGAGGAAGCTCTAATGGGACATAATTTCCCATATGGAGGGTGTTTTATCTTCATTTTCCCCAATGTCTCACAATTCATTTAAAAATTTAAATAAAGTTATTTTGTCAGCACCCATTATGATGGTGAGTGCTATAACACTGTCACTTTTATCTTATTTCTCTACTCAATGATGTGAAAATTGATCCAGTTTTAGGACATTATTATGTTAGTGTCTATTTAATAATGTTAGTAATGATGTGGTTGCAGGTTGTTTGCATAAGCAGGGGGTTTGAACAAATGTCGGATTAATATTATTATGTTTCCTTATGTGGAGCGAAAGGTATGCGTGGGAGAGTTGGGGTCCTTTCCATAGTAAGTATTATGATACCGCTAAACGATGTGGTAATTGGTACGGTTTCATTGTGCAAAACGTTCTATCTAGAGGATAAAGTATGTACAAGAGAAATGGGGTCTTGGGGATGCTAAATAAAATATGTTTTCAATCCTTGTGAAGAATAATTCTTGTGAAATAAAATGAATGTGTGGAAGGATTTTTGTTTTTAATTAATATTTAGGAACATTTTTTGCAACTTCAAAAG
>APFE030193530.1:0-11056 GCA_000404065.3 Pinus taeda
GAGGAGTGGTAATTTTGGCCAATGCATTACAAGATATGGTTGGATTCATTTCTTCTTTCTTGATGTGATCTTTCACTTCTTGAACCTTTTTCGTCTTGATATGTCCTTCTATCTTGAGAGTTTGAGGCGTGGTAATTCTTGCCAATGCTTTACAAGATATGGTCGGATTCATTCCTTCTTTCTCTAGGGTTGGGTCCTGGCGTATATCCTCTTCTTTTGATGTTTCTTGATCCTTTTCTTCCTCCTCTTCATACTCTATGTAAAATAATTTCTTCTCAGCACACTTATGACCTTTAGTGCATTTTCTATCACAATTGTAACAAAGCCCGTTTTCTCTTTTCTCTTCCAATTGTTGTGGTGTAAGCCTTGTAGGTTGTGGAAGGCTATGAGAAGAAACACTTCCACAATTATAGTCATGAGTGATGAGATTCCTTGTTTTCATAATTTCGCTTTCAATTTTTCTTGCCAACTCAAATGCCTCCTCCAATGAATCAAGTTCCCAAAAACGAACCTCATGTTGAACGTTATCCTTTAAAGTCCCTATGAAGACATCAATCCTTTGCTTCTCTGGAATATAATTTACCTTTCTATTCAATTTTTGGAAGTCTTCAATGTGCTCTTCCATTGAACCCTTTTGTTTGAGATTTATAAATTGGTTAAAGAAGGAGTTTCTCTTTGTATCATCATAATGTGCTATCATTTCCTCTATGAAAATTGACCACGTGACAAGTGGTTTACGAGAACAAAGCCATTTATACCATAAAAATTGATTCGGTTCTAAATAATTAGATGCAATACATACCTTTTGTAACAGCGGTACACCATGTAGATCAAAATATTTCTCCATCTGTAGTATCCAATTTACCATATCCTTGCCATCAAACTTCCTCATCTTGCTTTTTCTTGATTTTAGGAGCTCGATCTTGAAACGACTTTAACTCTGTAATTTCAGATCTTCCAATTCTTAAATCGCGACCTACAGTAGCCCTCTGTGTCCTCTTTCCAATGCCACCAGTCTTATCCAAATTGGATTCTCCAAGGAAGAGTTATGCCAAATCTCCCACGGTGACTTGATTATATACTAGTTCAGTAGAGCGAACTTGTACGATGTGCCACGAGTCACTATTTCGACCTTTGGATCTGAAAAATGTACACAAAAAACTACAGTTTGTCCTCTTTCTGTAACTTTTGACAAAATTTCAATCAGAGAGAAAGTTATAATGAGTTTCCCCAGGTCACCTGTTTGGAATGTAATTCAGGAGTCTGCAAAAAGACCAACTTCCTCAGATCATATCTCCACAAATATTGTGCGAAAACCTCTGAAATTCGGACCCGAGGTTCAGCGCGATTTCGTCTCAAATGGTATTTTTTTCTTCTGAAATGTCGCAGAAAAAAGTTATAGCGAAAATTCCACAATGACCTATTTGGAGCAGTGAAACCCTAGAATCCACAGCTCTGATACCAAATGTTATGAAACCAACTCACAAAAAGATAGAAAAGATATTTGAACACCTTAGAATTCAGCCTCTTCGAGGGGGTAACCTCCTTTACATTACACAAATGAATAATTCTTGGATGATACAAATGACAATACCTCCTTTCTATATATAGGAGTCTAAGGGGTCATAATATAATCAGAGCCGAAATAACAATAATAATGTAAGGGCACACTAATAACAATAGTGGGCTTCTATTGGGCACAATAGTAACAATATTGGGACTACATGGGTACAACAATATAATAAGGGGGTTGTACTAATAACAATAAGGGATTAGACTAGTAGTATAGGGGCCTAACATCATGTAATTTATATCTAGCCCGAGATATTTCATATCAGCTCTTTATAATTTTGTGATAAATTCAAGACAAATACATGAAAATTGCAAATGAGTTGGGCTCTCTTGGTCTAGTAGTTTTCAAATTTCCAGAGTTCTACATTAATTTTGACATTTTTCTTGCAACAATGGTGGGATGCTTTTCTTCTTCCGGGATAGAAAATTAAGGTTGCCATCAGAGTCGCTTTTGTTATCGATTATTAGAAATTTTCAGCATTTGGGACAGTTTCCATACCAAACGTTGGCAGCTCTTTCTCTGAAATATGGCCCACTTAAGTCTCTCCACCTCAGAATCACCCTTACTCTAGTTGTCTCTTCTCCAAATGTGGCCAAGGAATTTCTCAATAATCATGATCAGGTTTTCAGCGGCATACCTTGATCCACCGCTAGTAAGCATTTGATATATAAGTCCTTGAACATTGGTTTTCTCTGTATGGTGTTTGTGTTTACTCAATAAACTTGAAGTTTTATGAAAAAATCATCAATTGAATCCTAACCGTATAAATTTTACAAAACTCATTCTGGTTAGGGATACAGAAACAATAAAGTTAAACATAGAAAGAAAGATAGCTAGAAGGGTCATTGGAAGGCCAAATGAAGTCCCTCGTGTGCCAAAATAAGTAGGAGGGCTCCATAATAGTGATGAAAGGGGTGGACCCTTGATCTTCAAGCAAATGACTTGTGGTGTTCTCAAGTGGTTGTATAAGATCCAATGTGTCTCCTCGCATTCCAGTACAACAATTCATTAGTGCAATTAAGAAAATGAGCTTATAAATCATGGAACCAAGTGGGCACTTAATAGTGGCATGCAATTCCATAATGGGATTTAGAATGTACAAGTGTCCCTAGGTTCAAGGAGGAGGTTAATCAAGGACCCTATTAGGTGGTTTCAACCCCTACGGGAATGATAGGTCCATGGTACATCCGTTAGATGGAAAGTTTTTTTTGAAAAAAAGAAAAATTTATTAGAATGTTATGCGAGTATATTATTAGAGAAAAATATCATGGGAAAAAACATGGGTTAAGAATATCATGCTTTTTCAAAACCTAAGTTTGAAAACTGAGTTTATACGACATTACAACATCTCTTCCGTATTGGGCTAGAGAGCTCTGGGCACAATTATTAATTATTATATTTTATTTTATTTTTTTAATTTTATTTTATTTTTATTTTATGTAATTTGACCAATATCTCTGCCATACTGGGTTGGAGAGCGCCCCTTGGGCCCACAAGGATATGTGTGCATTGTTTTCTTTTTTGTTGGATGAACTCTCAATAACTAGTATTTAATTGGGTGTTGTCTAGTTATTTTAGGTTTTGGAGTTTTTGCTTTGTTCTTGGTCGATTTATAAAATGTTGTCATCTGCTCAGTTAAACACAGTGGTTCCATGATGAAAGGCACCCCACGGCTTGATTATGAATGTGCCAACCTTTCCTTGTGATGCACCTTCTTATGGGGCTTTTCATTTTTGAGGTTTGCATGAGATATCAAAGTTGTGAGTTTTTATTGTTTTTCACATTCCTCTAGCCTAGTTAAGAATATTTTGTTAGTATTTTTGGATTAATTTTTTTCATTAAAATTAATAATAATAATAATAATAATATATTTAAAGATTATGATCAAGCTAGAGTATGATGGCCTTTTGTTTGTGGGATGAGAAGTTCATTTCTACATAATTATTTGACTACTAAGTTTGTAGAGATAAAAATACTCTATATTCTCTATATTTGAACTCTTTAAAAGAAAACATATATTCTTAACAATTAGACTTTACTCATTAAATGACGAATATTTTCATATTATTATAAATAATATGTTATTAGTTTTACAACTTATTTTCATTTAATTATAAAATTAACTATAAGTAAAGAGTATTATATTTCTAATAAATTTTATTTAAAATGATTGATATGCATTCCAATATCCAACTATTATATGATATACATGAGAAAAAAAATATATATATATTAATAATCGTTAAAACTTGATAAAAACATTATAACATTTATATTAGTTTTGAACAATGTTCAAAAGTCTTTTCCAAGTATTTGATCTTAAACACGTAGAGTGTTATGTCAAAGAAGTACCCTCCAAAGCGAAAAAAAATAATGGTTATTTTCAAAAACATTATATAAGTTTTGAAACTTGATATTAAATATTTACAATATTATGTCAAAGTAGTGCCTTCTAAATTGAGAAAAATTTAATGGTTATTTTCAAAAACATTAATATTAGTTTTGAAGCTTGCTCAAAACACTTTTGCAAGCCATTAATCTTTAAAACTTGCAATATTAAAGAAATGTCTTTTAAAGTGAAAAAGAAATAACGGTTATGTTCAAAGAATTGCCCCCACTATCGTGCCAAAAAAACAATGTTATTTTTTCAGAGGTTTTTTTATTTGTTGTTTTCATAATTATTTATAAATAATTTTTGAAATGATATTTTAGAGAGATTATGTTTGATAATTTACAAATGTGTTTAAAAATTTTATTGATAGGATTCAATTTTCATAACATTATAAATGTATTTTATATTATGGCAATTTTTTTTTTTTAAATAAAGATTTTTTATTAATTTTTGTGCTTTTTGCAGTTGAAGATTAAAGAGATTTACAGTTTGAGCAGAAGAACATAATATTCCAATAGGAAAGAGGGGAAATTGAAGTTTTACATCCAAACTTTTGCTATTAACATATTTAGAGCAAAAAGTAAAATTATTGCATTGTAAGCTCTGTAGTGTTGTTCGGATAACAGAATACATTTATTGGGGCTTATCATATCTTATGTAGGTGGGTAAGGATCCCTAGGGGTTTCTTGGTCGTGTTTCTGTTGTTTTCTTGATTTCTATGGTCTTTTCTGGTCTTGCAAGTTTATCTGATAGTCTTGATTTATCTGGTCTTGATATTTTGTCTGAAAGATACCTAGGGGTGTCGTTGTTCGTGCTTCCGTTGTTTTCTTGATTTATCTGGTATTCTCTGGTCTTACATGTTTGTCTGATGGTCTTGATATTTTGTCTGAGGGATCCCTAGGGGTGTCGAAAGATCCCTAGGGGTGTAGTTGGATGTGCTTCTGTTGTCTTCTTGATTTCTCTGGTCTTGCATGTTTGTCCGATGGTCTTGATATTTTGTTTGATGGTTTTGATTTCTCTGGTCTTGCATGTTTGTCGGATGGTCTTGATTTCTCTGGTAATTTCTCTCGTCTTGCATATTTGTCTGATGGCAATGAATCCCATCCACCTCCTCTTCCAGCATGTTGGTTTTGGCTTGTTGAGTTTGGGCATCTTCTTGCAGGTTTGTTTGATGGATACGAAGTCAATCCACCTACTCTTCCAAAGTGGTGGTTATGACTCGTTTACTTTGAAATTCTGCTAACAGTGAAATAATTATGCCTGTTACGAGAATTATGTGCTGGCAAATCTCACATATTTCCTCTTGTCTGCACATTGGGGGCAATGTGCAGAGGTTGCAATGAGATGGGCCGACATAGTTCTTGTCAGAGGGGTGAGTTGCATGCTTTTCCATTTTGGGAATTATTCCAAGCCTTTGAAGGCGAAGGGGACTGAGAGTGCCTAGGGAAGGAGAAAAAAAGTGCGAGGAGAAGACTCATCTACCAGTAAGGCACAGAACACAATGAGCAAGACAAAAGGCTCACAAAGATATCACTCCGGACAGATACCGAATCTGTATGCTGGAAGTGTGACCCGAAAGCCTTGCCTATGCTTCTTCTTCTTCGTTGGAGCTACTTCTCTGTGCGCCCAAGACAGCAGAGAATGCAATTAAACTAAATTGGTTGTCATTGCAAAATCAGTTGAAGCAACCCATACTTTGTTCGCAAGATAAATTGATTCCACAGGCACGTTCTCATGCAATTTGTGCTCACAATTACCATAAAAGGAGAGGAAATCATAGTTCGCAAAAGACCATAAAATGCCTTCCTTGTTCCTGAGGGAAGAGTGGATGCTGAGAGACTTCAAAACTACTAGTCGGTGGAGCCCAACACCATCCCTCCACACTTAATTTTGGAAAGCCTGCCCCACTGAACTCTGATTTATGCTAAATTTCGTTGATTCTTGCACCATAAAATTGAGATCATCCTCCATGAATGCTGGATTGAATTCCAATTGCTCACATGTTGTAGGAGATGGCACCATAACTCAATAGGTTGGATTATCCCATATACATCCCATTTTTATTTCAGAGGAAAAAAACACAAAATTTTATATTATGAAATATAACTGAGTTACATCATTCTCGTATCTTTTCTCCCAATCTATTCATGTTCTAAACATAGAAATTACTATCTTGCTTTTTATGACTGTGAGTTTCTCCCTTTTACATAAGTTTGTATGTGCAACAAAATACCTTCTTAGTATTGTGTCGAAATGTAACCAAAAAAAAGCAATACAATTTTCTCATCATTTTGGAAACATGTTTTGTCTTCTAGAAATAGAATGTTTTGTCTTCTTGTAATAATCTATGTTGCCAACATTGGTGAGGATATTATGCTCATAAATAGTGAAGAAAAACTTCCTTGGAACCATAATGATGTCCCTTTTTGTTATTTTGTGTGCAGTCGCGTTTTGTTCTCTACATATGTGTTGGAAAGAGTTGTTCTGGAAGGTGCTTACTAGTGTACTGATGCATGACATCCAATTTGACAGAATTGAAGGGTTAAAATCTGTATAATCCTTTACCTAGTCTATAGTTCCCTTTGCATCACCATAAATTTGTAGATGATGCCCCATAGTGCAATGATTTCACCCCTATTATTTGTCCCTGTACCCCCCTCCCTCCAGTAGTGGTAGAAATGGCCAGTGTTAATTATGATGTATGCACCATAGCCACATTTCCTCTACTGGTAGGCCCCATGAAAAAAACATAAGGGGAATTTTCTATTAATATTCTTGATTTTGGGCATTCTTTTCTGAGTGTTTTTTGTCATGATTCCACATTCTTCGAAGTATGCCATTGATTAAAGAGTGGATTCCTTGAACATTGGCTCTTTCGTCTCAAAAATTTTAGAGTTTTTGAATCTCCAAATAATCCATATAATGAAGAATGGAAGGTAGCGGTGTGATGATTGTTTTTTAATCCAATGTCGCATACATTTTATCAGTGTAATGAGCACCTTCATTGTGCCAATATTTAGTGTGTCCAACAGTCCATCTCATACCGCCCTTGCAAAAGGACATCTTAATAGCAAATGATTTGCGTCCTCAGCTTCCATTCTGCACGTGACAAATATTGGTACCGTTAAAACCCCTATGTTGTAGTTGACCCCATGTGAGGATACCGCCATGGATAGACAGCCACCTGAAACATATGAGTTTCTAATCTATTCCCTACTTCCAAGCAATATTGAGCCATTTGTAACTTGTGTAACTTTCATTTTAATATTCTGATATATCTCTTTTACCATTGGTTGTTTTTTCTTATACCTACCATCCCATATCATCCTATCCTCCCTTTCTTTAATGCATATTCATGCTACTTGTAATTTGTTGGTGTAGGTTTTAACCCCATACAGAAATTACCTGCATACGAATTTCAAAACATAGAAAATAAACAATGCGAGAGCATAACACATAAAACACAAGTACACAGAGGTTTTCCCCTGGATCCTAAAACCGGGACTACCAGCTTGATTTTTCATTATGTTTCTTTCAATGTTATAATACATATTTATACATGTTGAAGCATCCAATACCATGGACCGAAAACCATAGGTAGGTTCGCCTAACTTAATATAGGATCCAAAAAAAAATTCCTCGGGGCACTACCCCGAACCCTATAGAGGGGGGCTACCCGCTCCCCCTCTAACCCCCCGATTCACTATGTAGGTTAGTCGTGGAAAGAATATAACACAACCCAACATTCTCCCACTTGTTGTTTTCTTTCCACAGGGGGCCACAAAAGAGTTTAGTCATTTTTCCAGCCCTGAAACGCCCATTCTTTCTCTACACTAGGAGAACTTCTCAGAGCTCACAAATTTTGTTAATGCATCTACAATATTCTTCAAAGTGTCCACCTTTACCAGCAACACCTTTTTGTCTTCTATCATATCCCTCACAAAGTGATACTGAACATCAATGTGCTTTGTCTTTGAATGATAAGCAGGGTTCTTTGCCAAGCAAATTGCACTTTGGCTGTCACAGTCTATCCTTATAGCTCCCTGTACTAACCCCATACTTGAACACAATCTCTGCAACCAAACTGCTTCCTTGCTTGCATGAGTGGCTGGCATGTATTCTACCTCTGTAGTTGATAGTGCCACTACAGATTGTTTCTTACTCATCCAACTGACTGCACCTCCAAATAGGTTAAACACATACCCACTTGTTGATCTTCTCTGATCCAGATCTCCAGCCCAGTCTGCATCAACAAAGCCACGAATATCCAACACTCTATCCAATCCTGGTCTTCCTTGGTAGCACAAACCATAATCACTATTGCCACGCAAATACCTGAAAATCCGCTTCACTGTTGTCCAATGCTCCTTTCCTGGTTTTGATATAAACTTGCTCAATACTCCAACTGCATGTGCAATGTCTGGTCTAGTATAGACAATTGCATATATCAGGCTACAGACTACACTTGCATATGGAACACGGGACATGTCCTCTTCCTCTTCTTGTGTCGTGGGACATTGTTCAGCAGATAACCTCACACCTACAGGAATAGGAACCTTCACCGGTTTAATATCCTGCATATTAAACCTCTGCAGGTATTGTCTCCACGTACCTCCTCTAGTTTAGCCAGAGCTTCCCCTTTGCCTGATCTCTTTTAATTTCTATGCCCAAAATATATTTTGCAGCACCAAGATCTTTCATGTCGAATTTGGAGTACAATTGGGTCTTCAAATCCTGGATAATTTCTTTGTCATTTCCAACCAACAACATATCATCCACATACAAGACCAGATAAATAACATAGTCACCAATTAATATAAAATACACACAGCGATCTGCTTTGCTTCTAGTGAAGCCAAGTCCCTGTATAAATGTATCAAATATTTGATACCACATCCTTGGTGACTGTTTTAACCCATACAGACACTTCTTTAACTTGCATACCAGTTCTTTCTTACCCTTCACTGCAAATCCTTCAAGTTGCTTCATGTAGATTTCCTCTTCCAAATCCCCATGAAGAAATGTTGTCTTCACATCCATTTGTTCTACCTCAAAATCAAAAGAAGCAACAACAGATAAAATTAATCTAATAGAATTTACCTTGGCAACAAGGGAGAATAAAAATATCACCAAAAATCCAATTCCCAGCACCTGGGAATAACCTTTTGCTTACAACGAGCTTTGTATTTCTCCACTTTTCCTTCTGCATTTTCTTCTTTTTGAAACACCATTTGCTGCCAATAGGTATCTTCCAGCCGACAACTCCACCAGATCCTAAGCCTCATTTTTGTGCAAAGATGCCATTTCATCAACCATGGCCTCTTTCCAGAGTTTTCCATCCTTTGAATCTACTGCTTCCTTCATAGTTCTGGGATCATTGTCAGTAATAGATAAAGAAAAATTTGAACAGAAAGCAAATGCACTATACCTTTCAGGCTGCCTTCTTTCTCGAACTGATCTTCTCACAACCGAATTTTGTGGCTCTGCTGTAGAGTTTGATTCTTCCTCTGCTGTAGAGTTTTATTCTTCCTCCTTTAGCTCAAACTGTATCTTCTCAGGTTCCTTTTGTTGGACTTCATGTTTGATAACATCTTTCACCTCTCTGAACACCACATCTCAGTTGCACACAACCTTCCGTGTGACTGGGTTCCAAAGCTTATAACCCTTTAAATCATCCTTATACACAATAAAGATGCACTCTTCATATTTACTATCCAAATTGGTTTGTTTCTCCTTTGGAACATGTACATACACATCACATCCAAATACCCTTATATGTGAAAGAGAGGGTTTCTTACCAGTCCATACCTCTTGTGGAGTCTTATCCTCCAACGCTGATGAAGATGACCTATTGACCAGGTAACATGCAGTGTCCACCGCCTCTACCCAAAATTCATGTCCTAACCCAACACCACTGAGCATGCTTCTTGCCCTTTCCATCAACGTCTTATTCATTCTTTCTACAACTCCATTTTGTTGAGGTGTATATGGAGTAGTCTTCTACCGTGATATACCACACTTCTTACAAAATTCTTCAAATTTCTTACTGCAAAACTCTGCACCGTTATATGTCCTCGCACTTTTATCTTCTTCTCTATCTGGTTTTCCACGAGAGCTTTAAATTCTTTAAACCTGTCAAAGACTTCAAATTTCTTCTTAAGGAAATATATCCATGTATTCATTGAGAAGTCATCTATAAATGATACATAGTACACAGAATTACCCAGTGACGGAACCTTCACAGGTCCAAACACATCACTGTGAACAAGTTCTACTATATGTTTTGCCCTATTACTACTAGAGGGGAAACTCACCCGATTCTGCTTCCCAGATACAAATTTTAACAGAAATCAAAATCCAAAGAGATATTACTCATACCTTCTACCTATTATGAAACCAGCTCAAGAAAAGATAGAAAAGATAGATCAATGCCTTAGAATTCAGCCTCTTCGAGGGGGCAACCTCCTTACATTACATAAATGAACAATTCTTGGATGATTCAAATGACAAAACCTCCTTTCTATATATAGGAGTCTAAGAAGTCACAATATAAACCAACCGACCTAACAATAATAATATAAAGCCACAAAAATAACAATAGAGGGATTCTATGGGGCACAGTAATAACATTATGGGGGCAATAGGGGCACAACAATATTAATAAGGGGTATAACTACAATAGTAATGGGGTAATCACTAGTATTATAGGGACCCAACATGCCCCTCTCCTTCAAAAAAGTGTTGTCCTCAACGCTTGAGTAGTTCTGGATACTTCTGCATAAATTCTCATCCTCCCATGTGGAATCTCAGTGGCATAAGTTCTTCACTTGATAAGATACTCCGAAATTGATCGATTTCATAGCTGTCGAGATCTTGTTTCTGTGACTGCTTCTGGTTCCAATATAATTTTTTCCTTCCTCGTCAAGTTCTGGCAATATTGTTTGAACTGGGAGCTTGTCGCCTATAACCTTCTTTAAACATGAAACATGGAAAACTGGGTGCAATCGAGAAGCTGCAGGAAGCTCCAATTTGTATGCCATAGTACCAATCTTTTGCAACACCTTGTACGGACCGTAATACTTTGGGGATAA
>APFE030193545.1:0-15774 GCA_000404065.3 Pinus taeda
TTCTTCATCCTCACCCTTAGATGAATTCTCATCTTTGGTATTGCACCTTATTTCCTATTGTAACAAATTGGACCATAAGCGTTCCCAATTCGATAGTTTCTCCCTCCCATTCACTCAATCTTGATAGCTAGGCCAACTCTTGGGAAGGCTCTGTTGATGGTCCTGGATGATTGCATCAACATTAGGGGAAACTACCCAGTCACGACCTTAGAACATATCCTTTTCCATTTGGCATGATGGCTCTGACCAGAGTTATGGGACTAGTTTCCATTTCTATAAAGTAATATGTAATGGAGTAAGAGATGTAATGCTATAATATGACCAAAAAGTGGAATAAAGATTAATATACTACTATTTATCTCAAGTAAGTTGATGATATATGTGATTACAAAGATCTAAAAATGATCATAACAATATAGATCATCATGTAATTATGAAATTAACACAAATCAAGATAACTAATTGAATTAAATAGTTAATTAAATTAGATGGTTAAATCACCACATATATTGAGATCTCATTGTTCACATATAATTTGTAATTTCAATCGGACACATCAATAGTGATAATGAAAGCTTTCTTTAACACATATACGATGAACAAAAACATAATTCCACTCTACTATAAACAAATAAACAAATAAATGTTAATAGTACCTGATATATCATTGATCTGCTCATCATAAAAAGGTAATGGTTCAACTTGATATTAAGAAAAACCTTAGTTACAATAGTGCAGCTCAAGATTTCCCTTACAAAATTTTAGAACCTCCTGTCTATAACTGAGAGAGGGAATTTATAGTTTTATAGCAAAATATAAAGATAGAAAATACAATAACAACTTGAAGTAGTCTTAAACATAATTAACTAAAAGGAACATATTTGGA
The DNA here is from genome assembly GCA_000404065.3 of Pinus taeda. Lineage (NCBI taxonomy): Eukaryota > Viridiplantae > Streptophyta > Pinopsida > Pinales > Pinaceae > Pinus > Pinus taeda. Next base: position 887 of record APFE030193545.1, read on the forward strand.
ATCAATTACAACAGATTGTTTATGCTTGGGAGGAAGACTATCCTCCAATGCGATGTTGCAACTCATAGATATAAATTAAATTTTCCAGTTCAAGTGGAGACTTGGGCTGAATCTGCATTAGGCTCATGAAGATCACATCTCTCAATGTTGGTAGCATTTGTGTGGTGGTGTTCGCTAGGCATCAGAGCATTAGCCACTAACTGTGTGGTTTTACCAAGAACTGTCAATAACTCTGTAAGTTAATCTTAGTTAGTTGATCAATAAACTAGGGTGTTTTCTTGGAAGATTCTTGCCATGTCTTAGTCATCAATTTGATATCAGGTAAAGTTCCCTCAGGAAAACTCGGGATGATATTAGCTTGGAGAAAATTATCACTAACTCCCTCAATGATATTGCTTGAAATGTCCTATGCCTAATAAACTATTGATTTTTCCTTCTTAATGTGAATCTCCCACTCTATTAAAACAATATCTTATGGGCCTCTTCGATTTTAGGAAGGTTGGATGATCTTCCTTTTGCACTTTCTTGCCATGTTAGGAAACCTTAAATTTTCTCTTCTATATCTTCAATGTAATTTTTAATATCTGATAGCTAATCTACCAGGGAGCCAATTGTCCTGCACTAATCATAAATAATTTCCAATTTATGGCAAAAGACTATCTACTGCTAGGAAAGAAGACTTTTTAACTCTTTAGCCTCTTTCTTGAATTTAGTCAATTCTAGATTGACACTAAGATGTTCAATCATTTTTCGCAACTCCTGAATCTGTGTATCTCTAGCCTATGTATTAACATCATCTTGGACTTTGAGAAAATCAAACATGTTCTGAAGCTCTGTGACATGTGCCTGCCAGTGCTCTATTATCTTCTACTTTTCTTCTTCAATACTTTGTTCTAACAGTGAAAATTTTTCCTCTTTCTCCTTGAGTAGTTGTTGAACCTCTATGGCTTTGTCAATAGTGGTTGAGGCATAAGCACCTGTAAATTGAGTAAGCGTACCCAATTCCTTTGTAGGAGTTGTTGTGGATCCTTTCCATCACACTTCAAAAGATGCATTACCAGGAACTAATGCTTGGGACTAGTTGATCTTTTTCTTTTTTCTTTCCCTCTTTACAAAAACTTTTTGCTGAGGGCTATAGAAAATGTCTAGTGGAGGAATCTCCTCAATCCTTAAATCAACTTCAGAAGAAGGAAATTGTTGGTATAATTTCTACATCTTTATCATCCAAAGGCTTCTCAGGAACCTTCATTGTTATTGGAGTCTATTCAATATTCTTTAGAGGGTCCTAAACTTTCATTTGTTAAGTTGTCTTAGCAGGATGAGACCCATCAGCCTTGGAATTTAGAGCTTGATTGTATTCTTCCCAAATTTATTCTAACCTAGCATCAGACACAAATCCTTCTTCCTAAAAATAAGAGGCGCCTGCCACTTTTGGTTGAGAAGGATCAACTGTTTATGTAGAACTGATAATTTTAACATCATCATGAACAACCTTCTCTTGAGGAACCTGCAATGAATCCATAGGGAATTTCGCTAGCCTAGAGGCACTGTATTGCGTAAACTGATTCACTTCTTCAGGGGTCAATTGTTACTCTGCTCTTTTTGACATCAACAAATAAGAAGAAGCCCTTTCAAATAAATCATCAAATTTTTTGGGCTCATGAGAAAATTGTCTGATATTTGATGCAACTATGATCTTTTAACCACTTGATGGGGACCATATTTCCTATTACGTATAGTAGGAAAACCAAGTTATTGAATACCTTTATTTCAATTTGTGCATGCTTATAGTTATCTAAAGAAAATATACCAAATTGAGCTGGGAAAGAAGGCCACATCTTTTTGTAGGATTCCTTCAAGACTTTAGAAATACCATTATCCACAGTTTGATAGGTTATCTCCCTAGTGAAAAGCTGATCTAGAATGAACAATGGTAACACATGAGGATTTTCTAGACTTCCATATACCCTGATATATGTGAATGATTCTTCACCAAACCAATTCCCTACTTGGATAAGATTAGATTCAACTTATGGAGACATTCGAGGTGCCTTTTTATTAAATATAACCTGATAGGTTAGTAATATGACCCTGTGACATATTTTATAAAAATGCTAATGATATTTGGAGTCCCATGAAATATCATGATAAATATGAATGGGAGTTGGGTCTTGTAGAGTCCACTTCCATCCCATAGATGAAAATTCCATAGAAAAACATAAAGCATCCATGATATAGGCACTCATATAGAAAGGAGGGATTATATTCTTAGAAACTTTATGTTTACTTCTAAAGGCTAAAATATGGTGAGCTAAATTGTCTGAAAGTATAGTGGCCCAATAAAATATAAACTCTTATGAAGCCCCGTCTATTAGAGGTACCCATTGATCATGAAATTTTTGTTCAATTGGGAGTGCATGAAGCCTACACATTATAGGATCCATTTGAGAATAAGGACCATCGAGAGAGTCTACAACATACTTACCACTCTCTTCTCTTTTGTGTTTATTTGAGTCCTTTTTCCAACCTTTAATTGACTCTAATGCATGTCCATGCTCTTTAAGAAATGTCTCAATGTATTACTTGTCATATTTACATTGTGGTTCAAGAAAATTGTACATTCTCTGCAGATCCTGACTGACAAAAGACCCAATTATTGTGTTCTTGTTTGTAATAATTCACCTATCGGTAATACTTAGATTATCCACAACCCACTGAACCATATCAGTATATGGAAGAAGTTTTGATATGGTTGCAATTCTGTGTAGAAAAGAATTTGCCACATCACTGAAGGTTGTATTTGAAACTGGGGTGGAATCATCAGCGGTCATTATTCTCTAAGTAACCTTGGGTCCTTCATCTTCAAAGAATTTGTACATTACTTCCCATGAAGAAGGCCTAGAAGCTTTAATACAAACTATATTGAAAAACAATCCTGGCAAAACTATCTTTTCTTCAGCACTTTCTATTGAAGGAGTGGCAAATTGTTGATGTGTTGTAATTTTCTTCTTGTTCTTTCCTACCTTCAACATCTCTTCATTATTACAGTAATTGGAGCTTGCCTATATAGAAAACACATATATCAGTGGAACACTTCTCTCTAGCGGGGACTTAGCAGAAACAAAGCAATTTTACGATACTAATATTTTCCTTTAAAACAAATCTTCACAATATCAAGGCAGAATGAATGAAGGCATTTAAAATTTTGAAAACCATAAATCCCTATTATCAAACATTAAGTTCGTGAGTGTGAAATCATGTGGGCTTACCATGTTAGCACATCAGAGGAATTATATCGGATAAATATATCGGGGAATTATATTGGAGAGTTATGATAAATTAAACTTCCAATGAAAAAATTCTGATATAATAACGGTCATGAAGGATATCGGATGAAAAACTTCAATGAAAGAGGCACAGAGCATATCGAGAGAATTATATTGGGGGTTTTAATAAAATACTTTTGATATAAGAGTTCTGATGGAAATATCAGAGATGTAAGATATCAAAGGTGAAAGATGATAGAACTTTCCGATATAATAAATAATCATTGTGGGGATGACGAGAGATTATGATATTACTTTATGTAAAAGCATGCAAGCCTTTTTATAAATAAAAAATTTTTATACGACTCTTTCAATAAAGCAAGCATTGGGGAGTAGTTTTATCGAGGAGGAGCTTTATCATAACAATGTTTAAAGGAAAGTTACGATATAATAGAGTTCCGATAGAGATCCTCCAATATAGCATTAACTTCGAGAGTAGGGCCCTTCAGAGCTTTGGTTTATCATAACATATTTTAATGTGTCATTCCGATATGAGAAGTCTCGATAAGGAAAGGACCTCAAACTTCTTAGACTTTGTATTTAATTCAAATATGCTCCAAATTTATTAAAACCAAACTTTTTATTAAAATAAAATAAAATGTAAAAAGTAAAGGGTCCCCATTATTTATTGACAACTACGTATAAAAATGGGGGCATTGTTGAATTCTACAACATGCCCAAAAGGGATACGCTTACCAAGTCTTCTTGAGGGACAGTAACACTGACCCCGCCAAGTTCATCATGACACTATGTAAACTTGCTCAGATATTGTGAAATTGTGTCATTCTTCTACATCTTGATACTTCAAAGTTTATCCTTGAGTGCCAACTTCCTGTGGTCACTATTATTCTCAAACAATTTTTTGAGTAATTTCCACATTGTGAACGAAGTTTCTTTTCCATGGAGATTTGAGACAATGTGATCCCGCACTCCCTCCAAGATTATTATCGTCTCCATGGCTACATCTTTCTTCCACTGCGCAAGGTTCTAGGCATCAAATGGTTGTGGTTTTGCAACGTCTTACTTGATGTATTCTAGCAATCCATTTTCATCCAATACAACCTCCATGTGATCCTTCAATGCAACAAAATTAGAGGTGCCTTCCAAGGCATACTCTAGCCTTAGTCTGTTGAAGGCCATTTTCTCACCTCGGAAGAAGTCTCGCTGCATTGAGCTCTAAAATTGAACCTCTTAATAACAAATTCAAATTCATGCTCATGTAAATCCTGCTCTGATACCATGTAGTAATTATGATATAGATTTTCAACTTCTCATAAAGTTTTAATCAAAATCACAAGACACAAATCTAATCTACTGCTCTGCGAACATTAATTCACAATCTAGAACAAAAATTTTAGACATGAAATAAGAAATAACACACATGCAACAAATATTTTTGTTGGGGAAAGAAAACTACTAAAAACCCCAATGTTTCCTTGCATTAAATAAGAAGAATAAAGATGTATTACAATTTCTTTGCTCAACTGAGCACACCCTGCAACTGCATAACCTATCTCTCTACCCACTAAAAGGCTCTGACCTAGACTTAGTCAAATTTTGCCTCTGCTTGAGATCCTATTTCCTTGTGTTGTTCCCTAAGAAATTAGGCCCCTATTATTTAGGAAATTCCTCAAATTGATTGTGCAATTCTTTTAGGATGATCCTTTGACTACATACAACACTTGTACACTCAAGACTAGTCTACAACTGATGTTACGCTGCCTTGGAATCTCCACCTCAATTGGGTAACTCAAATTCTCTACGTGCACTAGCTATGTTGGGCTGATTGATCAGTTAATTAGATGATCACTGAGTTTCACTGAAGTCACATTGCTTGACTGACCTTCCACTAGTTCCTCCAAAAAGTTGGAACTAATTTACTTGAAAACAACCTCAGATATCTGACCTTGATTGTTACAAATTAGAAATCACACATGATGAACTAATCTCTATCTCCTCCAACATGAATTTACTAAGTAAACTGGGTGACACAAGCCATATTACACAAGTTAATATCATTGAAGTTGTCTGTTGATGTGGAAATTCAAATTTTCTCAATTTAATAAAGGCAAAATCAAGTTGAGAATTTCTTATTGCATTTTTCAACACAATTTGATTGTCCATGTTGGTTGGGGAATGTGGATCCAACTTGAGTTATCCATGTGAAAGAAAACAACACTTATCATTATATTTTGTTTATTATTATTTAATCATTTATTTGTTTACTATATGGATGTTACTTAAAAATATTTGAAAAATGTTATTAATACAATGTGACTATATAATGTAAATATTTGATATTTAATATTCTTTTAATTCCTTTTTTTTAGTTAATGTCAAATAAGAATATTAGCTTTCACGATCATTATTACCTTTCTCTCACACACATTTTAATTTTAATTATTACCTTTCTCTCTCACACACATTTTAATTTTAATGACCAACCTATAGTAAAATATATTTTCTTTTTAAGTTTGAATTGCATCCTCTAAGTCTCTAATTATAGTGAGTGGTCTTAGATTATTCCACCAAAAAATTAGTTATTGGGTTGTTCCAATCTAATGTTAACATATCCACACTCTAATGTTAACATATCCACAACCATATGAAAGGACACTCAAGAAAGTGGGTGATATAATTATTACCATATTAACTTGAAATCCAAGATGTTGGGTTTGATCTTTCCAACTATCAAAGGGGATTCAACTCCAAGTTACTTGTTTTACCACAAAATTAGAAGATATCGAATTAATGAATGCGCATTTTGTTTCCCCAAACAATGACAGTGAATCTGCAACGACCAATTATGTGAACAAGCCTCTAGAATATTTCTATCCAAAAAAAAATAGTTTACTGGCAGATAAAAAGAAATGACATTGCACATGAAGAACAAATTCCTTCATTATGCCAAAGGTGAACTTCCGGACTGTTTGAGTTATACTTTCAATAACCAGTAAAATCTCCCGGACTGTCACATTAAAATTGACACTACGACCATTCAAAGGATAGTACGAGCTACCTAATAAATATTTGTTATAAACATTGATATAATAATATAGAATATTTATGTGGCTCAGGATGTATAAAATAAAAAACAAAATATTTTTGACAATTGATGGAATGAAAATTATGTTTGAGTCCTATTTTCATTAACAAGTAAAATCTCCCCAAGAACAAGAGCTACGTAATAAATATTTGTTATAATCATTGATTATTCATAAAATATTTATGCGACAATGATGTATAAAATAGAAAACAATATATTTCTAACAATTGATGGAATGATGAATCAATTAAAAAAAATTGAGGGGAAATAAATTTATTTGGAACCTTTTCAACATAAAAATTGTTTTCGAAAATGCTTACATGAAGAAAGGGCCAGTATAGGAGATGAGATGTTATAGGATGGAAGTATATCATTATTTAAATAACTTTATATTCTAAGTCTTACTTTTGGTAGCAAGTAATGAGAAAATGGAAAAACAATTATATAACCGAAGCCATCTAATTTCCAAGAAAAATAAAAAAAAGCATTTTCAAGACAAAATTGGGTTGAGGTATGATATATAACAATGTACTCAATAGTTAGGGCTAAGGGGCCACTACAATACAGTAGGGTAGTGTGCCCATTGATTGAATCAACAATTTTCGCATAGACTAATTTTCTCTCTCTTTTATTGATCAAAATTTATTCTTCTTTGTGGGAGTAAGCTTTTATAATATTTTATTTCAGTAATAATATAAGTGTAGGCTTGATCTCATTTTACTATTGTTGTTTGAACTTCTAGTCAAGTAATTAGCCAATAGAGCATTTGTTGTCTGCTAAGTTTTGTTAAATGGTTATCTATATTTGTAACTTATAATTATCTTCATAGATTTCCAACACGTCTAGAATTTACTACTACCCTTTTATATAAAGAATTTGTTCTCTCATAATATTTAAATTTTAGGGATTTATATTTTCCACTGTAGTTACTGGTCATAAACAATATTTAATTGTTTCTTGCATACATTGAAGTCTATTTACATATTCCTAAAACACTTTCACTTGCTAGGGAAGGGATTAAAGACTACCACACTTTGTAAACCTCTCAACAACTTGTTCTCATTTCTAAAGAATATTTATGATATTCTTTCGGTTCTTGAGATTTCTTCTCACAATTCACTTAATTTTATGTGTTTTTGTGATGGGATAAAGTTGCCCATCGAAAGGGTTTGGTTTGCTGATGTAGTCTAAGTTGATTAGCATCTCTGACCCATTTTATTACTCCAACATTAATTTATTATAATATTTTAAATATAGAAATCAGGTATGTCCAATGAGGTTCTTCTAAGGTTACATAGAGTAATTATCATTTTGGTAATTTAGAGGATTACACCCTAGCCCAAGAGCTAGATTAGGGTCTAAATCTCGAAGGATATTTTTCCCCTCAAAGATGTCTCGACAATGTTCTCCTTCATAGAATGGTCTTGAGGGTTACAATACAAAGTAATATAGTGGGCTAGAGATACTAGTCAACATAGACTAGATCAACAAAGTAGAATCCTTTCGATGGGCAACTTTATCCTATCACACATGCACATACAAGTTAAGTGGATGGTGAGAAGAAAACCTCAAATACTAAAATAATATCATCAATATTACTTAGTAATAAGTTGTCAAGAGTGTTAGAGAAGGTAGCAATATTTAACCCCTTCTTTGTGTTGACGTTGCTGGACCCGCTAACATGTCAGGGGGATCTCCCCCAGTAAGAAGTCCCAATTAGACCTCAAATCGTTTGGTGTGGGAGTCCTAGCAGTGGGTTGTATGGTAATGCATTGACCGCGATTTCGCACAAAGGAAAGTAAGATAACTCTGTTGGTAGCAAGGGTGTGACAGTTGCAGTGAGTCAAGGAAGGTGCATGAGAGGTTCTAACACAAGTGGGTTGAGATGAGTGTGCGCCTTGGCAACCTATAATAGTACTCGGATGGGAAGGGAACAAACGAGCGAAGATACATCACAAGCTAGAAAGCAAGTTGGCTGGAAATCCAAAGTGATGGTTAAACCAACAACACATTTCAGAAAGATTCATACATACTCATACAGAATAGTCCATACATGCACGCGTAAGAAAGAAAATACATATGCTATTTAGAGTAAACAAGATAGCTGGAATACAATACAACATATGCATGAAACGTGCTAGCTCTTATTATATAAAAAAGTGTAAGTTCGAGTCATACAATACATCGATGTCCAACCCACTAGCCCCAGTAGTGGGACGTTACAGCCACATCCGCCTACTCCTCCAAAGAGATGTACTAGCTTAGTGCAGTGGAGAAGACAAGGCGCGTTACAATATTATCCAAGCTCTCTACAAGGTAGTCTTATCAAAAGCTTGGCTGACCAAAATCCTATACAATGAGTTATGAGGGACTATTTATAGCAAATGGTGGGGTGACCCTTGACATTCCCCTTCATGACAGTTCAACTACCCTCATGATTCTTCACCTAATCTATGATTGTTACATCCAACTATTGACACTTGACTTACACTTAACATGACTTAACAGTACAATACACATGTACCCATGTGAACAAGATGGCTTGAGCAAGCCATGCTAGACATCACTCTAAATTAAACAACCATGGAAGTCTAAATCCTTAACATATTCATGTTGATCGATAGTAACATACTGATACCAAGATCATTAGTACTTGATGGTATCCATGTGCTCGATGGTGACATCTGTCTGAAACTTGACTCTTGCCTCCATAGCATCCAGTTACAATGCTCAGGATTCTCTGTTCAACTTGTTTGAAAGCATACACATCATTTTCTTTAATGCGTCCGGACCAGCTACATACTTGTGCATGATGTATGCACTGATGGGAAAGTCTGGGCTAGTGGCAATGCGCATAAGCTCATCGAAGTACGAGTCAAGCTCTAGGCGGACCTGTTTCTTTGCCTTCGCCTAGGTGAGAGTCCCAAGTGATGGGATCACATGTGTGTGCACCACAACATCCATACTCTTGAATACTCATGCATGGGATGCCTGTATGCTAGTGATGAATTGCGAGAGCTCTTCATAATTCTGGATCTGACTCTTGATACTTGCCTTCAGCTCGACCGCATTGGCCCTTGTCATCTTAGGCAAGTGAAGTGGGGCTCCCTTGTACTTCATTATCCATGTTTGCATGTCATCAACAACAACATGCAAGTTCATAAAGATACATGCTCTTCTAGCACATCGTTGCTGCCATTCGTTGAGATGGACGACTGCCTTGTGCATAGTACCAAATTTGGAGTACAATGCTTGCATAACTATGTCAAGGGACAATACTTCATCTAGTATTGCTTTCTTGAGTTCAACTCAGGCAGACATTGTCACTAAGTCTCCTCCTTGCTTGGCCATTTGTAGTTCCTTTGGCATTCGCTCATTATCAGCTATTAGAAAGCGAACACTTGAGCTAGTGGCTTCGGCATACACTTTGGTTGCATCGGCCAAGGCAGCTGGATGTTTGTGCACATCAGCCATGGTCACTCGTTCCTCAACTTGTGCAGGAGGCGTATGATCCTCCAGAATTGACACTCTACGAGACTACACAACTCTATGTTCGGATTCATCGAACGAGATGTTGTGCATCTCTCCTTCTGGTTGATCACCAAGGATCTTAGTGCCTCCTTGGTCATTCGAGACTTTCTCATCATTTGGATGCATTGAAGCGGGTGAGTCGACCTCTTTGTGGTGAGGCATGAGGTTGGTGTCCTGTTCCAACTATTGTTGCTCCATGTTTGCATTCAACTATTGAAGTGCTTGTTCTATTTCATGAGCAAAGTATTTCTCCTGCGATGGTTCACCCTGTTCATTTGATGCCAGCTGTTCTGATGAATCAACTACTTGTACAGGCATTGCTTCGTCTGTTTGCACATATTGTGCCCCTTACTGTATTTTCTATTGCTGCACTTCACTCTCCTGTTTGCGCAACTCTTGTTCTTTTTAGAGTTGCTCCCTTAGCTCATGCAACTCCTCCTTTGCTTCTTCCATTCTTCTCTTATCCCTCTGCCATTGTGTGATTTTCATGTCGTGTTGGTGCCTCTTTGCCTCTATAGCCATAGCTTCTTTCTCTACTAATGGATCTGCTCGGAAATTGCAGCTTTTCTCCTCCTCCATGTGATTGACAATATTCCTCATACCTTTTTCACACACTGGTATGCTTGCCTCTGTTGCCACTACTACTACTGCTACTGTTGGCACTCTCTATGATGCTGCTTCATGTTGATTCACTAACCACTCCACAATGAAGTCAATCGGTTCATTGGGTCTAGATAAATTGTGGCAATATCTCCATGGGTCCTCCTCGGTCCAATGACATGCTTGGTGGATCTAGTTGAACTAAACTCTTGTGCAATGATCATTCACAATGCAATGTGGGTCATACAGATTGTAGCTTTAGAGGTCGAATGGGTACTTCTTCATCGGCTCTTCTTCGACATCCACTTGCTTGATACTCCAAATCTCATATAACCCAATCCACAACGGAAGAGTGGGCCAAGGTGCCTTCTTCCTCCGATGCAGTCTAACTTTCAATCATGTCAATATGTGATATGCTACTTCCTGCATGACAAGTACGTCCAGGGCAAACTTCAGTAACATGTGGAGGATTCTCCACGTTGAACATTCTGATGAAGGTGTCAGACGGTGAGGCATACCAATCTACATTTCCTATCAATTCCTCCATTACTTCCTTTGACATGTAGGGTGGATCCTGTTCGAATATCATCTTGTACACAGGTGTGACAAAATGATCAGACAATCGTGTGATTACTCCTCTGAAGCTACATTTAGACAACAACTTGAAATATGTGTTCACGACAGTCTCCACCGATGACCATGCCCACTCTAAACCCGAGAAATCCTGTTGGGCATAGACTACATCTAAGATGTAGGAGGACATGTAAATCTCTACATGCATACCTCTAGGTGACTGTTGAGCCTTTGTTACTTGTTCCTTCAACTGATGAGCCAATATGTCAGACTAGTTACATGGTTTTCCTTCTCTAGCCAGTTGGTCCAGTGCGATCACCCAACTATGTGTGAAGGTTTTCGTGCTTGCTTGGCCATATAGTCAACAAGAAAATATGACCAAGTATTGGTACACCTTCCTTAATATCTTTGTCTTATAGATCTGGTTGGATGTCAACTTGAATCGAGCTAGTTCTTTTACCTAGTTATTCAGAATGTCTTTGGAGTTAGCACTGCTGTTGGGTACGCTGAATGGAGTCTTCATGACAGTCATGGGTTTAGACATCTGATACATCTCATCATAATCTCACGCCCAGAAGGTTTCAAGCTTTGTCCCACTAACACTGCTCAAGGTGTCTCGAGATTAGAGTGAGAGACGATCTAGTGTATCAAGTTCGCACATGGGAACACAGGGTATATGCATGCAATCTTGTACAAGCCGAACTTGTGAATGTTCACATACACCTGACGGTCTTCAAGGACTTCCTCAAAAGTGCCTGCAAATGTTTCATTTACCTCTTGCCACTTAAGTTTGATGTCCTTGTCTAGATACAACTTTGTATCTTTATAGATTGGTAGACTAGAGAACATTTGGCTCACCTGCTGCTCCAACTGCATTTCCATCAGTGCCTTTTGATCCTGTGATCCTGCTCTCTTGGAGGCCATTGATCCAGTACTGTTAAGAGGCGGATGAACACCTGAAAGATCTGGAGACAAGCAACATGAATGGCAAAAAATCTGTCAGCGAAAACCAAACCAAATTTGGGGAATGACACAACACATACCTGGGACGCTGATGGGCAAGATTCCACAATTTATTCTGGGAGGGTGGGTGAGTGGTTGCCAAAACTGCACAAAAGGCAGTTTGGGTTGTCTAGGAGGCAAGACTAGCTGCTGGATCTGTGCAATGCGTAATCCAGACTGGTTGTTGGCTACTGGGATTGCGCAATGCACAATTCCAGCTAGGAGTGACTGTAGGCTCATGGACTGCATTGTGCAATTTTCTGGGCCAACAGTCACTGTCCCTCAGAAATGTGCAAAACAATCATCGAGGATAGTGGTGGGCAAAAATGTGCATTTCTGGAGAGGAAGGCAGAGCCTTTCTTCCCTAGTTTGCACAATGCTTTCTCAATGAAGGTAGAGTCTGGGCCAAGGTTAGCCCGACTTGCCGATGGGCAACTGAAAGAAAATATGATAGTGAATGCATGGTGACACTAAGTGAAAGAAAAATTTATTGATAGTGCATGCAAACATGAATGAAAGATTCAGTAAACAAATTAACATGCATGTAGGTGAAGCGAGTCCCCGAATCAACGACTGTTCGTGCAAAACAGTTTCATGCATGCGACAACAATGAGATAGTAACAAAAATTGAAACAGAGCTAGGTCAAGATAGTATACATGTAAATTAAAACAAGAGTTCAAAGAAATCAAGCAAACAACACTCACACAAGCGAATACACAAAAAGCGACAGAAATGCTGAAAAAGACAAGTTGATTTAAATTTTAGTTAATTAAATTTTAATTAACTAAAATTTAATATAAGACAAACTTACACTAATATTTTAATAATGCTAATGGGATAAGAAAGCAATAGAAAAAAAAACAAAATAATTTGATCTACGTCAAATACTTATTATTTTTCATTCTTAAAACTTTATTTTTACGTAATTCATTTTTTAATACATTGAAAATTTATATATTTCATTAAATATAAGCACCAACATATATAAAGAGAATAAGTCTGATGTTTTTATATATTTCATTAAATAAAAGTAATTTAGAAGATTAAAAATAAAAAGTGATTTAGAAGTTTCAGATATATTAGGAAGTTAAAATATTATTCAAATTAAAAATTAAAGTGTTTATTTTGCAAAGTTGAAATCACAATTTATAAAATTAAAAAAAAAGATGTTTTAAAATGGTAATTGAAATTGAAACATTCTAATAAATAATTAAGAAGTTAAAACGTTATCCAAATTAAAAATGTTTTAACTTGTAAAGTTGAAATCACAATTCATAAAATTTTAGTTTACCAAAATTTTAAATTAGTAATTGAAATTGAAACATTCTAATAAATACATAAATAACTATATATATTTCTAAAGGTTAAAGGTTAATTCTTATTGCAAGTCGTAGCACCCGTTATTAGAAAAAAGTAAAAAGTAAAACAAAATTACATCACATGACAAACGACAAATAATACAATATTTTATAATAATTTTCCAGTTGGATTTTAATGGGTCGGTAGCATGGTCTAGCGGGCAGCAGAGAGCGAGACTTGCAATGTTGGACACGTTAACTTGAAAAAAAATTAAAAATAAAATTATATTGCAGGATAAGGAATACGGCCAATGCTATTTCTAATCTTATAGAAATATAAATGTTCTTCGATATGCAAGAGAAATAGTGCTGGTCCTTTCTCTCCATTATCCATTCATTTATTCACGTACTGTCACTTAGAAAACGAACCCTATTTCCATCACATGTCAGAAAGCATTTATGTTTCTATAAAATTGAAAATAACATTCCCCAAAGAATACAATGTATTCTTGCATGGCACTTCCTCACCCCACCCAAGAGCTTATCAAATATTTTATAATAATTTTCCAAGTGGATTTTAATGGGTCAGCAATACGATCCTGCTGGCAGTAGAGAGCACGACTGATGTTGGACACATCAGTGTAAAAATCTCTAACAGTTTTCGGGGCAAGATAATGGCAAAACAAAAGGTTTGTGGAGGGAAAGAGTTGGCCTTCAACGTAGTATTTATAATTCCATATAAACTTGCTTACTTTTGGGAAATTATCATTAATTAATTACATTGTTAATAAAATGATAATATATTTTTCATAAAATGATAATATATTATATTTACAGTGTAGAGATGGGCAGTCTTTCCATATAAATTTGTATTATAAAGACAATATCTATCCTGAATTGGCATAAGATTCACTCCACAACCATATACTCACTGTGTATATGTTCTACTTCCAGAATCTATCTTGAATTGGCATAAGATTCACTCCACAAGCATATACTCATTGAGTATGTTCTACTTCACTCTTGTGTTTTTCCAGAATGAGATTGTTCCGTGGTAATAATGGATTGATACCTTCATGGAACAAAACTAATTAATTATGGTTGTTATCTGTGGATAGAGTCGCAACAAATTAATGCAATTACTTTTAAGTAGCGCAATAAAAACAAAAGCCCAGTGTGTATTTTGTTTGGTCACTCTTCAAAATTATTAAATTTATAAGATTTTACTATCACTAATTGTCTTTAGGGTGATTTTTTAGAATTTTTTGTTGAGTTTTTCCAGTTATTTTTCTAAAATTTATCAGGAATTTATTGAAATCTCAAGTTTGATAGTAACTCCTGCACAATAGAAATACGTTTTAGATTTTTAAGGGTGCTGAATCCATATATAGTAAGAAACCAATTTAAATAACACAAATTAAGATTTCATTTCAAAATTTTTGACTAAATTCTAAACCTAGAAAATCTAAAAAATCATATTAAAACCAACTTCATTATTAATAAAATAAAAT